>JADRCD010178294.1:0-74055 GCA_019843815.1 Montemys delectorum
AGATAGATAGATAGATAGATAGATAGATAGATAGATAGATAGATAGAGATAGATAATATAGATCTGGCATAGAGATAGAGGTAGAGATAAACATAGATATAGATAGATGTAGATAAATATATAGATATAAATCTATATCTAGATATGTAGATGCTAAGACATTGTGCCAATAAAAGAATCAAAGTATGAAACTTTGATAGAAACAAAGTTTCTTGTGTTATTTGCTATGTATTGTGTGCTTATCTGTGTGGTGTGTATTATGGCGTAGGTTTGTTCAGTGCTGTTCTAAGTGCTGTCTGTGATGGTATAATATTTCAGTGTGATGTGTGTTATATAGCATGTATATTTTTCTGTATCCTGTGGTATGTGTATGATGCATAGTGTGGTATATGCAGGCTGTCTGGGTGTTGTTTTATTAGGGTGTATATGTACATGTGTGAGTGTAAGAGAGAGAAAGAGAAGGAGAAGAACAGAGAGACAGAGAGAGAGAGACAGAGACAGAGAGAAACAGAGACAGAGACAGAGAGAACACGCGCCCTAATAATGATGCTATGATGGTGACTGTGCTAACTGGAGAAAGAGATTGGCAGTGGAGAGGAAATTAAGGAACTGAGTCCAGCATTGGGGATGGTTGTCCTTTTAGAAGAACAGAGACGCCGAATGAAGGCACTTCCCTGGATGTCACTGTACACCAGACTGACCTGAGGAGCCTCAGCAAAAGCCCCACAGGCATCATGCTGGGTATCAGCATGTCCGTGCCTTATGTTATAAACATTTTGCCACTTCTACAGGATGTCATCTAACTTTTCAGATTAAGAAGTATGTTATTTCCATACTGTTTAAATACAGCTTCTAGTAGAATTGATGATGAAATAACTTGAACATTGGTTCAGCAAGCAGAAATAGCTTTTGGATGAAAGCATGGCTTATGCCTAGATGATGTCGTGTCTAGACACAGCTGTATGAGTAAGAGAGTGTAGTGTTCTTTTTTTCCCAGTAATATGTGTTCATGTTTTCCTAGTTCCTGATGTAAGTCGGAATGGGGATCCATATGTTGCTACCTCTATTGTTGAAGCCATTGCAACTGTTGACAGGGCCATCAACTCTACAAGGACACACTTGTTTGACAGGTATGGTGGACAGGGCCATGGTGATGGCCTTGATGGAGAAGTGGGGGGTGAGGTGCAGTGCATGCTGTCCTAGTGCATGGGTCATTTACCTGCCTCCCCCAAACTTTAATATACAAGTCCTAAGAACTTTCATGTGCAAGCCAAAAGGAACATCAACTGACTTTGGCTTCTCTGGGGTTAGAGTACTAGCAGGAGATGTACCTTCTTCATAGGCGCTGGACTGTGATTCACAATCAAAACATTTTTAGAAGACTCACCTCATTCTTGTGGCTTGTTAGAAACAGTTTGGCAAAAACAAAATGTTACTGAGGTGGCCAGTGGATCCCTCCATGTTGGCAATTGCTACGGACTCTCTGCACCTTAACTGAAATGCGATTCCTGTGACTCTCTCTCTTGACTTATTAATGGTTTGTTTTCAGTGTCTTTGGTTCTTGTTTGTCTGTTTGTTGCTCTGTCGCCTTCCACCTGGGATGAGTCAGGTACAGTGCACCATGTTGTCGAAAGTAGCGGTAGAAATTTAGTAACATCAGTATACTTTTAGTTTCTGGATTTTTGTCCCAAGTGATTTATCTCATTGATGCTCTCCCTCCCTCATTCCTGCCAGCCGCCCTCGTTCTCCAAATGACCTACTTGCTTTATTCCGGTACCCACGGGATCCATACACAGTGGGACAAGCCAGGGCAGGAGAGATATTCGAGCGGACCCTACAGCTGATCCAGGAGCACGTTCAGCATGGCTTGATGGTGGACTTGAATGGAACAAGTCAGTACCATGTTCTTCCATCTTCTGACTTGAGTGCGAGGTAGCAGACACACTCTGCTGCATGTGCATCATGTAAGAGGCTCTGGCTATGCCTGCATTAGTATCTGAGCCCACTTTCTCTTGAGCTTACATAGATCCTGGTGTCTATTTGGGCCCCTACCCAGAAGCCTTGGACTGCCCATGAGCTCCAGGAGAACCCTAGGCCCTATAGGTCAGCAGCATGTCTCTACCAAGTGTCCATGACCTTCCTGAAGTCATCAAAACAGCTACATCACGAACCCAGAATCAAGGACCCTCATGCTCAGAGCTCAGTTTTCTCAAATGCTGCCTGAAGGCACTGGCACAGCCCAGACCTTCATCTTCCTTATTATGTCTCCCCTACAGAGTGTTCCAGTCTTCAGACAAGCCATCTGTGCCTGCACACACCTATGCATACACATGTTTGTGCGCACCAGGACTTTGAACAGTGTAGGACCTGATTAGCTAGGCTGATTGATCTGTGTCTATTCTGGTTTTGCTGTGTTTCCTCCCTACAGATTGTCCTTCCTGAAGTTGTAGTTCTTGTGTGACAGAGATGAAAGGAAAGCTTCCTAGGATAATCTTGGGGTAGCTGATGTTGCTACTTGCTTCTCCCAACCTGGAAACCGTCATAGATTTTTGTATGGCTATTTTTCCAGATCATCTTCTATAAGAAGGGGCTCTCTTACAGCCTTTAGACTAAGTCTCCAGAGCCAGACGTAGGCTAGAGATGCTTTCATGAAAAGAAGCAGTGCTGGCTCTGATCAGCAGAGAGAGAGAGAGAGAGACAGAGAGAGACAGAGAGAGACAGAGAGAGACAGAGAGAGACAGAGAGAGACAGAGAGAGACAGAGAGACAGAGACAGACAGACAGAGAATACACATGGATATTGGTCTCATGTACCTGGATATGTGCACGTATATGAATGTGAGTATGCCCACATGTGAACAAGTATATTGCATATCTTACATAGGGGCATGTCATATGAGTGTGTAGGCAGGATTGTGTGTGTGTGTGTGTGTGTGTGTGTGTGTGTGTGTGTGTGTGTTTATGAGAGTTCATGTGTGTGAGTGTGTACACATGAGTTTCAGTATGTGAGCGCGTCCTCAGACATTTGTACTTGTCTGAAGACTGGAACACTCTCTAAAGGAGAAATAGTGAGGAAGATGAAGGCCTTGGCTACGCCAAAGTCTTCAGGCAGCATTTGATGAAACCGCTCTGAGCCTGGGGTCCTGAGGTGCTTATGTAGCTATGATATGATGACTTTAGGAAGGTCCATGAGACCTCTTAGAGGCATGCTGCTGACAAACAAGACCTGGGGTTTTCCTGTAGCTGATGGGTAGTCCAAGGCTCCTGAGCAGGAAGGCAACCTAGTGGAAGTCTGCCCCTGGCTGGCCAGGTGGGTGGGTGTTTTATGATGGTTTTTGTGAGATGCAAGACGAGTGTCATGAACTCGTTGATGCTCATGGGTTGATGGCAGAGGAAGGGAGAGGATGGCAGGAGACTTAGGCCCATTTAGGTGTCCTCATACTTGAAGATGGCTATAGGATAGACTCTGAAGAAAGGTGCTTCAGTATAGTGGCCACTGCAGTATACACTGATGGGCATAGGGAAGCTGTTCCATAAGGAGAGGACCTAGGGCTGGGGTGGAGGTGCTTCTCAGCCGGTTCCATGGAACAATATGAGGTGAGGGTTAAGGTCCTCAGTTTGGGACCTCTGAATGTGCCGGGTTTCTTGCAGAATCACTTTATTAGAGCTAGTGGTTTAAAACCATAGACCCGATGAAAAGATGCCAAGACTATCAGCAAACAGTGAGCTGAGCAGGAAGGGACAATGCCGCCCAATCAGATGCCAGAGCATCCGCAGGCACCAGCTGAGATGCTGAAGGCCGGGTGGTCTGCACCATTGGTGGTGGACGTCAGTGCCCCCCCCCTCCCGCCTTACTGTGTTGCAGGTTACCACTACAATGACCTGGTGTCCCCGCAGTACCTGAGCCTCATCGCCAACCTGTCAGGCTGCACTGCACACCGTCGCGTGAACAACTGCTCAGACATGTGCTTCCACCAGAAGTATAGGACGCACGACGGCACATGCAACAATCTACAGCACCCGATGTGGGGTGCCTCACTGACTGCCTTCGAGCGCCTGCTGAAGGCTGTGTATGAGAATGGATTCAACACACCCCGGGGCATTAATTCCCAGCGTCAGTACAATGGGCATGTATTACCTATGCCCCGCCTGGTGTCTACCACTCTGATTGGGACAGAGGTGATCACCCCTGATGAGCAGTTTACACACATGCTAATGCAGTGGGGCCAGTTCCTTGACCATGACCTAGACTCGACAGTGGTAGCTCTGAGCCAGGCCCGCTTCTCTGATGGGCAGCATTGCAGCTCAGTGTGCAGCAACGACCCTCCCTGTTTCTCAGTCATGATCCCCCCCAATGATCCCCGGGTGCGGAGTGGCGCCCGATGCATGTTCTTTGTGCGCTCAAGCCCTGTGTGTGGCAGCGGCATGACCTCCCTGCTCATGAACTCTGTGTACCCTCGAGAGCAGATCAACCAGCTCACCTCCTACATCGATGCATCCAACGTGTATGGCAGCACAGACCACGAAGCCCGCAGCATCCGGGACCTGGCCAGCCACCGTGGCCTGCTGCGTCAAGGCATTGTGCAGAGGTCTGGCAAGCCCCTGCTTCCCTTTGCCACCGGGCCACCCACCGAGTGCATGCGTGATGAGAATGAGAGCCCGATACCATGCTTTCTGGCCGGTGACCACCGTGCCAATGAGCAGCTGGGCCTGACCAGCATGCATACGCTGTGGTTCCGGGAGCACAACCGAATTGCAGCAGAGCTGTTGAAGCTGAACCCGCACTGGGATGGGGACACTGTCTACCATGAGACACGCAAAATAGTCGGGGCAGAGATACAGCACATTACCTACCGGCACTGGCTACCCAAGATCCTTGGGGAGGTGGGCATGAAGATGCTTGGTGAGTACCGGGGCTACGACCCCAGTGTCAATGCTGGCATCTTTAATGCCTTTGCCACCGCAGCCTTCAGGTTTGGACACACTCTGATCAACCCTCTGCTCTACCGGCTGGATGAGAACTTTGAGCCCATCCCACAGGGCCATGTGCCCCTCCACAAAGCCTTCTTCTCACCCTTCCGAATTGTCAATGAGGGGGGCATCGACCCACTTCTCCGAGGGCTGTTTGGAGTGGCAGGGAAGATGCGCATTCCCTCTCAATTGCTGAACACGGAGCTCACGGAGAGGCTGTTCTCCATGGCGCACACAGTGGCCCTTGACCTGGCTGCCATCAATATCCAGCGAGGCCGGGACCATGGCATCCCACCCTACCATGACTACAGGGTCTATTGCAACTTGTCAGCTGCTTATACCTTTGAGGACCTGAAGAACGAGATCAAGAGCCCTGTGATCCGGGAGAAACTACAGAGGTGGGTACTGGTAAACTGAGGCACTTGGATAGGTATGTAGATGTCAAGAGACCTTGGCTGTGAACTGTGACGTCACCATCTCTAGGTTCAAGCTTCTGTGGTGACTTGCAGTCAGGTGAGAGAGATCTGTGGTGGCTGAGATTGGACAGCCTGTGGTCTACTGGCCTTGGTGCCACAGAGCCAGCCCAGTGTTGGGGTCATCATGTCTGCCAGCTTCCCTTGTGCTCAGAAGGTGGACTTTGTAAACTGTAAGAAGTTTTGTGTCGAGACAGCAGTTATACTTGCCTAGCTGGGACAGTAAGAGTCATGTGGCAAATGGGCCTCAGACTGGCAGCCTCCTGGGCCTGGCTCTCCACCTATAGTATGACTCATACATGAGTGGTTATTGCTCATAGGAGAGGAGAGCCCGGTCTGGGAGCTGGATAATGGATGCAAATGTTTCACAGGGAGACGAATAACCTACCACTCGGAGGTCTGCTCTGGATTTGGTCATCTCATCTAGGGCCGGGCTTCTTCAGACCTTCTGCCTCCTGTTCTGTTCAGACCTGAAGGCTTACAGGAGGGCTCTCCCTTGTGAGCTTCTGCAGTTTCTGAAGGAAAGCTGCTCTGCCTCCCTGTGCTCCAGTTCGTTTACATAAGGGTATTTGATTACTGGCGAGGGAAACACAAAAGTTTTCCACGGGGACAATATATTTTTTTTTTGTCACCGTTATGCTTAATTGGGATTTATGCTCACTGACTGTACTTCATGGGCATCATGGCTTCTGTGTTCCCATCCAGATGGCCATGAATGGCTTTCCCAGTCATCTTTGCTTGCCAAAATATTTCAGAACTCATGAGTTTCTGGTACTCTTGCCACTGTTGCTGGAGATGATGGGCCTGGACCAGCTGTAGGGGAGAGACCCCTGGCAAAGACGACAACCAACACCAACACCAACACACACACACACACACACACACACACACACACACACACGAGCGAGTTACTCACTTATTCTTTCTGTGAACCAGTTACAAAGAGGAAAAAGTGAGATGTGACCAGGAGAGCTGAGCAGTTGCGAAAGCCAGGGCTGCCGGGATTTTCAGCAGGCCTTGGGGAACGCAGCTGCCGTCTACTGTCCTGGCAGTCTGTTGAAGTTTTACATCTCAGAACAGCCTGGGGATGAAGACATGGGCTGAATCTGAGCTTCTCTCCCTGGTGGGGTCCCCAGACACCCGGGTGAGGGAGCTATGTAGTGCCGTGGAGAGCAGCCTCAGCATACCCGAAACAGATATCCTTCATTCTCCTGCTATGCCTTTACAGGTGGGAGGGCAAAGAGCAGGCATCCTGAGGTGGCATTGGCATCTGGTGCCTGTGCAACAAGACAAGCAGCCCTCTATGTTCCCGTGGCAGGTGACTTCCAGTAAGGCCTTGAAAGCTTTAGTCCAGGGTGCTTGTCCCTGAACATCAGTAACCACGGTTTGTGCTTGGAAAGGCTAGATGGCAGCTTAGTGAGAGGAGATTTGATGTGAGATGAATGTATGTCATGCTGTAAGATGAATGTAAGTCTTTTCAGTAGCATGTCAGATAGATTATAGGGTGTTCCACTGTCACCCCAAGCCCGGTGGGGAATGGAGGGTTGGGGTCCCCAGACCCCCGGGTGAGGGAGCTATGTAGTGCCATGTAGGGGTTTGGAAGATGTTATTTCAGACTCTAGCACAGTCTCTTGCAGCAATGGAAACCAAGACCACCTATTACCTTGTAAGCTCTTGGGAAATTGCACAAGGCTAGAAAAGAAAAGTCTGTTGGCATGGCTGGTTCTTTTCTGTATCCTTCTGTATGGACATACATATTCCCAGGGCATGGAGGACTTAAGAGAATGCTTGTTAGACATTTTGAAAATGTTTAAGCCTCATGTCTAATTAACCAGCATTTCCATTGACAAATCCATTTCAATATATGGTAGGGTTTAATAGTATTCTTTTCAAATAGATGATTCATTGTCCATAGACTTAAGGAAGAAGATGAGTGTGAAGGTAGAAAGGTTGCCTCCTGGTACTGGGTAGTTCTCCCTGGAGCACAGGAAAGAATTATGTTTTAATTTTCTTATGTTTTTGGCTTTAAAATTATTTATAAGTAAATATATGTACAGATACATGGAAGAGAAAGAGGAAAGTTCTTTAAAATATGATTAAAGGTGATTTAAAGAAATAACAGTGAGCTTTCTGTCCAGTAAAAGTCTGGAGGTTGTGTGGGATCTTTTTCCTGTTTGCTGGGTTTCATATCCCAGGCAGCTATGCTGGGCACACTCAACTTTCTCCTTGTCTATTGCAGGCTGTATGGCTCGACTCTCAACATCGACCTGTTCCCAGCCCTCATGGTGGAAGACCTGGTCCCTGGCAGCCGCTTGGGGCCCACACTCATGTGCCTGCTCAGCACACAGTTCCGACGCCTCCGGGATGGAGATAGGTGGGTGCTAGAAAAACTTCGTCTTACGTGGTTGGTGTGGATTCGGGACAGAGGGGACTCATGCTTGCCTATGACAGTGAGACCCCCATCCCCACTTGCTGCCCTTCAAATGGCTCCAGTACCTCCTCGAGACTTCCTGGCACCTTATCCTTTCAGGCTAACACACCTGAGTCCCAGGTGTCGCCGGCCTCTGAAGCCAATGAGAATGGGTATGAATCCAGAGGCCTTCTGACTGTCCGTGGCCTTACTGGGATCAGAACATTGTTGTTTGTTTTGTTTGGGTTTTTGAGATAGGGTCTCACTGCGTAGCTTAGGCTGGCCTCACACTCACAGCGAGCCTTCTGACTCAGATGTGCTCCATAACAACCTTACTGAGACTGGGGCTTTTGGCAAGATTTTTTTTTTTTTTTTCATTTTAACAGTGTTAATTTACTTCAGGAAATGGGAAAGAGGCCAAAGTGTCAGTTGAGGAAGAGTAGTCATCTTCTTGCTGTTTTTCCCTCAATTTGAGCAATGGTGGCTGGTGTTTTTTTGTTTGTTTGTTTTTTTGTTTTTTAAATTCCTGCTAACTGAATCCATGATTTCCATGTTGGAAGAACGCTCTCTCTTGGATCCTTATGGCTGACATTCTCCCTGCTCTCTGCTGACCCCACTGACCCCGCTCTTGTCATCCCTGGAGTCCAGGTTGTGGTATGAGAACCCGGGCGTGTTCTCCCCCGCCCAGCTGACTCAGCTCAAGCAGACATCCCTGGCGAGGATCCTCTGTGATAACTCAGATAACATCACCCGAGTGCAGCAGGACGTGTTCAGGGTGGCAGAGTTCCCACATGGTTATACCAGCTGTGAGGACATCCCCAGAGTGGACCTGCGCGTGTGGCAGGATTGTTGTGAAGGTATATGCTGCCTGCACCCTGCCCTCACTGTCTCCCCATTGCTGCTGCTTTGCGTGAGAATAGGGGAAATGGCCTTCGCCCCTCAGTCTGGGAATTGTTTGTGATTGCTTTGCTTGGGAAGAGGTTACGTGGTCCGAGAGATGAAAGTCAAGTTTTATCTTTTATCATAGAAGCACCTAGCCTTGAGCCTTGGCTATATAGGTTGGTAACTCCACCCACTCTGCCTCTTGAACTGAGGAGGTGCCCAAGGCTAGAGGGCTGCTTTACCACCTTCAATGGATGTACTGGTGGAAGTTCAGTACACACCAACTACTGAGATGCACGTGACCATAAACCCCATTCGCTTAAGGTCACATTTGGCCCTACTGCGAGTACAGTGCATTTCTTGATGGCAGTTATCACCACAGATGTCTCATGTGAAGATGTCACTAGAAGAACTTTGCAGCCTGTCTTAGTCAGGATTTCTATTCCTGCACAAACATCATGACCATGAAGCAAGTTGGGGAGGAAAGGGTTTATTCAGCTTACTTCCACATTGCTGTTTATCACAAAGGAAGTCAGGACTTGAACTCAAGCAGGTCAGGAAGCAGGAGCTGATGCAGAGGCCATGGAGGGATGTTCCTTACTGCCTTGCTTTCCCCTGGCTTGCTCAGCCTGCTCTCTTATAGAACCCAAGACTTCCAGCCCAGGGATGGCACCACCCACAAGGGGCCCTACCCCCTTGATCACTAATTGAGAAAATGCCCCACAGCAGGGTCTCATGGAGGCACTTCCCCAACTGAAACTCCCTTCTCTGTGATAACTCCAGCCTGTGTCAAGTTGACACACAAAACTAGCCAGTACACAGCCTCATTATAGTCTTAGTCTGCCAACTTATATCAACCAAAATACTGTGTAAAAGAGAATAAACCTTTAGTGAGTTTGCATTGCATATCTAACATTTAACCTATAGAACAGCTACATCTGAGTGCGTGTGGGTTAGCCCTGTGAGTCCTGCCCACAAAGGATGACAGTCAACTCCTCCAGGAAGCATAGCAAGCACGCTATGTTAATGCTGACACTACCCTGTACCTTACAGGATGGAGTGGTGGGCTTTCTTCTCGGAGAGCTAGAGGGTAGCCTGCAGGTGTGAGAGGTCTTGATGTTAGGTCTGGAGAATCTAATAATGGGATCTGTGCAGTACAGCCTGGACAGGCCTACTCCCGGCCATGTCTGTCCATCTCACAGAGGCCACCATCACAGCCCTAGCAGCCACTGGCTTCTGTGGTGAGTGTTCTACAGTCTCTTCCCCACTTCACATTCTTCAGTTCCTCTCTTGGTTAACCTCAGTTTCCAGTTTCTAATTGGACTGCAATTTTGGCTTTATTCAAACTATGATCAGAGCCCCATAGATATTAAAGCTGGGGACATTTACACCCTAAGCCAAGTGATGTAGTGTTTGTGGTGAGACGAGGGCTCCAGAGGATGGATGCTCCAGGCACTCATGGAGCAGTACACTTGGTTCTCAGCCTTGTGCTTCTCATTGGACCCTGAACAAGATGGGCCACATAAGGCTGGAGAAGAGGCATACAGAGTTCAGAACTGTGGTTATTTTTCTGCTAAAGTAGTCACTCAAGATATTTAATAAGTATTAAAATCAGGTTGGTTTTTGAAGCTGCATTTAACATCCTAAGAGGATGTGTGGTGTGGGTATAACTGTACGTGAGTGTGTATGATCATGTGGTTTGTCCCAAGTGACATTCTTTGCATGCCTTTCTCCTATGTGTATACATTTGTGTATATGTGTATGTGTGTATCATGATCTCTCCCTTTCTCTCTACCTCTCTTCCTCTCTCCCTGTATTGTAAGAATTCACATAAGGATATTGTGATTACTGTGTACCTAATCCTAAATGACTGCTTTTCTTGAGATCACACTGTGGGAATTTATATCTGCTTTTACTTTTTTTTTTGTTTTAAATCTCCTAGGTTTTTCCAGTTTAAATACTTTCCTGCAAGGATAGCATCGTTCTTTCTATAGGAGACTGTTGTCTTGAAAGTGGTGTGCAAGGCCGGTCATTTTCAGATACAGACCCTCTATTTTCTGATAATGTCACCAGGACCTCTTCTGCTACAGAAGCAGAGCCAGGCTTCATTCTTTTACTTAGAAGTATCCATGGTCCTGGAAGGGATGTCCCTGAGGCAGGCATTGTCTTGGCTTTGCCTCTGTTCTAACCAGCTGCTGCACAGGCTCAGTGCCCAAGCCTCTTGCCGACACAGCTTCTTCCAGATACTGTGCCTCTTAAAATAGCAGGCTCGGTCCAGCCCCGAGGGCTTCAAGATTCTAAATTTATGGCTTCCATTTTTGCCTAAACCCATTCTTAACATGTAGTAGAAAACACAAAACAGTGAAATCCTACAGGAAAAAAATGTTGGTTGCTGTTAACTTTTCTTTTTTGGTGGGTGCTGGGGTATAGGTGTATGTGCATGGTGTGTGCTTGCATAGTATGTGTATGTTTGCATGTGTGCAGGTACACATGTGTATGTGTACACTTGGCATGTAGAGGCCAGAGGTTGGCATCCATTGCCTCCTTTTATAACCCTCCATCTCATTTACTCATCAGGGACCGTTATTGACCTCAGAGCATGACAGTCCCGTTTGTCTAGCTAGCCAGCTCACTTTAGAGATTCCAGCTCTCCTCTTCTGATTGTTCAGCAAGTGCTGTACTTACCCAGCTGTCTCCCCAGACCCTGTTCTTCTAACTAAGCTTAGCAGAAGGCTCATGAGGGGTCATTTCCTGGAATTCACCTGGGTCACAGCACCAAGAGCTATACCCATATACCCCAGAACCTGAAACAGCTGCTTCTGAGTTGAGGCACTGCCTGTTTCTTTAAACTAGATGTGAGACTGCAGCCCCTTTCTAGGGACTGATGAGTCTTAGGGCACTGTACACATATACACATGTGCATACCCCACATATGTATACACAGAGGCACTCCCACCTGGTACACACCAATGCTCACATGCAGTCACAATTTGAAGTGTGGCAGCAATTATTGAAATACTACAGAGAATTCAAATAGTTCATCCAGATTTACCAGCTGTATTAACATTTTCTATATATTTATTCACACTTTTATTTATGCATGTTTTATGTGTGCACCAAGTATGTATTGTCCATAAATAAATAAAACACAAAGGTTTTTCTATAAATGAATATAACACAAAAGTTGCAGATTTTCTGCTACCTTCTCCTAATTTACTGAAGTATAACCATAATTGGGAAATTTCACATGGATAAAATTGTTCTCTAATTTTTTGGATCTTGTTTGAATTTTACTGTTTTCTAGTGATGTTAGTCTGTGACAGGTTCCACCCAGGCTCCTCATTTAATTTTACCTGAAAGTTGCCAGGCTCTTGTATCCAGGAAGAGGTCTTAGTCTATCTTTATCTGGGTCCTTTTGGTAGGTTCCCTCCACGTGGGTTTTCCTGACTTTTTTCCTAGAGGTTGAGTGAGACATTGGGGCACAGATGGAGGCATGTAGGGCTGTGTTATGTATGTGTGTCTACGTACCATAATAGGAAGCACAGGGGACAAGTTTGTCCCATGACTAGTGATAGTGGTTCAAGTTAATTACTTAAAATGTTTGACTAGAAGTTCTGGTGAGTGTCAGGAGGATTACAAACATGGGACTTCAGTTAGAGTTAGAACATTCTCCTCCTTTGCAGCAAATTCTATTACTGTACAAGGCATGGAGGAGTAGACCATTCCTAGGCAGGCAAGGTGTTCAGGTGAGGTTCAGATGGAGCACAGGTATCCTCTATACACAGAACTTTCCGGGTGTCACCACGGTTTGGTACATTTGCTTTGTGAACATGGCCATTTCTACAGCAGCAACATTGGGTGAGGGGTTGCACTAGGGCCGAAGTGCACACAGCTGACACGGACGAGGCAGAACCGGGTAGCCCAGTTGTACTTTGTGCTTGTGCGATAGCTGGAGCATCCATGGCAAATATGGTGGCTCTAGATTCCCAGAACTCATCTAATGTATAGTTTTCAGGTCAGGGCCATGGGGCACACCCTGCCTTCCTGTTGTTCTCCAGTAATCTGGGGCAAGGCTTTGTGATGGAGAATCACCCTTGTCCTTTTCCAGAATCTCCAGCTTTGCCTGGCCTGGCTTCAGTTTTCAGAAAAGATTGGAGGACGAGGTTCTAATCATGGCTGTGAAAGGCCAACTTGCTATGGGACTGATTTGTGTCCCTAGAGCCATCAGAGAAGCCACTTTATCTACTCTGATTAGTGGACAGGGCAGACTTAACCCTCCAGGCTTAACTCAGGTCAGATAATGACCAGTGATAGCAAATGATGTGCCTCTCAAGGACAGTTGTGTGGTCAGAAGTGAGTCCTTGGTTCAGTGAGCATATGTCCTCCCATTTCTAGGGACAGACACCAGGGCCTACAGTCTCTCATCCACAGACACAGCTGCCACTGGCTTCCTTGTATTACTCCTTGGCCTTTGCCAGGGTTTCTGCTTCAGTGGCGTCACAGGACTTTAGAATTTGCTAGAGATGGCCTTTGCTTTCTTCCGGGCCAGGCTATTCTAATGAGGAAAAAGAGGTACAAAAATGGATGGCTTTAGTGGATAGTGTAGATAGGCTTAAGTAAGAGAGAATAGGATTTCTCCACATACTAAAGCTTGGGATGAGGCCTCAACCAAGACAAGGCAGTGTTTGGAAATTACATGGACTTGTTACAGATTAAGAGCCAATCATGAGGTCTCATGGGGCAGAGAATCATCTGAAGAGGGCAAGAGGACTCAGATCATAAAAGTAGAATGCTCAAGACTACCTGTGTGGGCTACAGGAGGCCACCTGGGATGGCCCTGATGCAGGGAAGTTTGTTGTCAGGGAGACTTGCTTGAAGCTTTTAGCAGGTTTGAGTGCTGGACCTAGAGATACTCACAGACCCAATATTAGCTCCATGAGTTCCTTCAGGTGCTGCCTGATGTACATGTATCCTAATTTGAGGGGGAAGAGAGAGGATGGGTCATAAAAATAGCTCCTACTTTGCACAATATAAATGTATCCTAAGTTAGAGATGTTTGTAACTGATTTCCCCATTTTTCACCAGACTGTAGGACCAGGGGACAATTCAATGCCTTCTCCTACCATTTCCGGGGAAGACGGTCTCTAGAATTCAGCTATGAAGAAGATAAGCCCACAAAGAGAGCCAGGTGGCGGAAAGCGCTAAGGTGAGTTTTGTTGGGATCTGGAAGGTATCCTGCCTAATCATTCCAGCTATCTCTGGAATAGGCTGAGGTCTTGCTGTTGTTTTGATCTCAGTTGTAGCCTAGGTTGGCTAAAGCAGAGATGCCTTGTCTACACAGAGTAGACAAGGCCTGTGTCCCGCTTGACAATGCTGAGCTGTAGTGTGCTATACTGGGTGCTCTACAAAAGGGATGCACTTAGGGATGTTGGCTTAGACTTGCCCATTGACACTTTGCGTCTTATCCTTACTCCTTAGTGTAAAACATGGCAAACATCTTAGCAATGTCACATCAGCCACCCATGAGCACTTGGAAGGACCAGCAACTAATGATCTCAAGGAGTTTGTTCTGGAAATGCAAAAGATCATCACAGACCTCAGAAAGCAGGTAAGGGTGGCCTGAGCCACTGCCATCTGCTCCTTCTTGGACCTTTTACCAACACACCTCCTGCCCCCTGGGTTCCCAGAGCCCTTGCATTTCTGGGTGAGTGTAAAGGTGTTGACTTGCCCTCACCTGCTGGGCCATGGCCACTTGTATAGTTTGCTCTGCTCCAACTTGCTTCTAGCTAGGTTCCATAGAAGTCATGTCCTCATGTTTCCCTGTGAGCCTACTGTATTAGGTACTTCTGTATTGCTGTGATTAAATATTGTAACCAAGACAACGTCTAGAAGAGTTTCTTTGGGCTTACAGTTTCAGAAAGTTAAGAGTCCATGGGTAGAGGCAGGGCCATGGAAGTAGGAAGCCAAGGTTTACATCTTGAATGGAAAGCACATTTGAAAAGGAACCAGGCAATGGTGCAAGGCTTTGAAATCTCAGAGTCTGCTCACACTGATGGACATCTTCCAACATGGCCACACCTCCTAGACCCCCCCCCCCCCCCCCCAAACAACTGGGAAACATTTGCCCAAATGCCCAGGACTACTAGGGGACATTCAAACCATCACAACTGGGACACTGGGCAGTGGAGAGTTGATGCCTCTAAACTTAGAGTACTTTGCCAGGGCATATGGCTGAGAGGATACCATTGGAATAGGCAGAAGGTCAGATGAAGAAGTGTGGGAGAAGACAAACCTGGATTCCTGTTGGTAAGCCACTTCTTGTGGAATAGTTTGGAAATAATTGTTTCCAGAGCCTGGTCAGTCAGTGATGGTAGACCAGCAAAAGCTGCGTGGCTGGGCACCAGGACTACACACTATAGCCCTGGCTGAGGGTCTATAGATATAGCCCTCTCTGCCTCTCTAAGGAACTTTGTTCCGCTTCTCTGAAGCTCTGTGTTCAGTTACTAAAGGCCTTATTTCAAAGAGAGGGGAGGCCGAGACCTCAGGCTAGACATGGGAGGTATGGTCACTCGATGTTAAAGAACATTAAGTGCATGTGCTTGAATTGTGAGGCAGAGAAGTGTCGTCCTGGGTGGTGTGGAGAGTGTCCCAGGAAGTAGTGTTGCCATTAGTGACTGCTTCGTGAGATTCTTGGGTCTGGCTCTTTCCCTATCCCAAGGTTACTCATGTGATAAGGTTAGGGGAGATTCATGTAACTCAAATTCCTTTCTAGGTGAAAAAAAAAGCCATTCTTATGGCATCTGTTCCTGCTTGAGCCTTGCCCTGCATGCACAGGGCTCCATGTCTGTGCATTCCAGCACCCAGCTTGGTTTACTCTGAAAGCACCAGAGTTGTGTGGTGCTGGGGGATTCCTGGCTCAGGCAGAGAAGCTCAAACCAACCCAAGGAGACCTCTGGATACTGATGAGCAAGTGTCCTTTGGACCAAGGGTTGGTCCAGATGGCTCATGTGGACTTAATGTCCATATACCATCACTTACATTCTACCTGTAGTTAGGGACTGCTTGGCTCAAGATGCCAGTTGGCCTGACAATGCAGAATGGCCTTTGTACAGGCAGCTCAGGCAGTTTTAGTCCTTCCCTGCATGACCTGTCTGTGCAGCTGCTCATGGCTCATTAATGCCGACGGCTGTCCAGGTCACAGCCACCTTGGTCCTTAGTTATCTAGGCTTTGAGTTAACTCAGAATCAGCCATTGGTGCCCACATTACTCTCCACTTCCTGAGGATACTCATCTATCCTTTAGTTTTCTTCATGGCCTCCACTAGGAACAATGAGAGTTAATAACTAAAATGCCAGTTATGCTAGTGAGTTATTCCTGTACAATTTTGCTTTGTTTTGTTTGGAGATGCTGCAGCATATCTTATTGGGAATAGATAGCTCTTTGGCTAACTAAATTCCAGTTGGGATTTAGGCTATTGGGTGGGTAGCCTATCCTAATACAAAGACAACAAAGTGATCTTAGTGCCAAAGGGCCTCACAAAGTAGCTTGAGGTCCTGTGCTCTGCTCCAGTGTGGACCAGGGACTACACTGTGCTCAGTAGGTAGGTAGGGCCGGGCGTAGGGTTGAACTCCGCATGGCAAGTAGACTCCCATCACCTCTTGTAACACGGGCAGCCTCTTCTGTGCTGTGTCTGGCTGTTGAAGTTTATTCTGTCAAGTTTGACTGCCCCCGTGCCTTGCTGCAGATAAACAGCCTAGAGTCTCGGCTCAGCACCACAGAGTGTGTGGATGACAGCGGTGAATCCCATGGCAGCAACACCAAGTGGAAAAAAGACACGTGCACAGTCTGTGAGTGCAAAGTAAGTATGGGGTCAGGTCTGTGTTTATACCCATCACACCTGGAGAGCCGGTGGTCCGAGTATCAGACTGAGGTCCTCATGGCCCTCATCCTCAGCCCTGGTTTCCCCTCATAAGCTGCAGAGAGCAAATAGGGGGATGTGTGTGAACCACCTTCACTTCTAATGGTGTATAGGAAACAAACACATACCTGGGAACCTGAGAAGTCCACAGCTTAGGACCCATGCTCACAAAGCTGGGATTCCCCCCCCCCAACCCCGCCCACTCCCTTATCCCTATTGTGCAGGTCTGGCCTGGGATATTAGTTACAGAGAATACTATCGGACCTAGTCCATCTTTGGGAAGAGGTGACAGGTAGGCCAATGATAAGCCTTGGCTGTGAGCACAGGTTCCCCTGCAGCCCTGGCAGGAATAATATACTTGGAACAGAGCCAGCAGGCAGGATAGCAGGGACGAGGGTAGATCCAGATCACCTCTTGCCTAGCCGGGGACAGGGAAAGTACAGAGTGCTCTAGGCATCCCTGCCTTGCCTGGCTATGGAAGACTAAGCTAGGAGAGGGAGGATTATTTACAGAGAAGACCACTTCCTCTGGCCTTTGTACTTCCTGGCAGGATCAAGTGGAGATCAGGTTTGGGAAGGTTCACTCCTTTGATCCTAGGCCTCACTAGGGTTAGAGGAGGGTGGAGTCCTCTTACCCCAGTCCAGGGGATGTATTTGTACCTGAAAAGCTCCAATTACTGTCTTCATTCACAATCCCAGGGGAGCTGAGCAAAGCAGAGAGGCTAGGACATCCTGTGGGGATGCGGGTAAGGACGGTGGGGTGTCATACATGGTCGGGGTCATGTGAGTCATGCCAAGTAGAGGGCATGACCAAGACTGACCCGAATGTTATCTTCCCCTCCTTTAGAGTGGCCAGGTTACCTGCTTCGTGGAAGCTTGCCAACCTGCCGCCTGCCCGCAGCCTGTGAAAGCGGAAGGCGCTTGCTGTCCCAGCTGCATAGGGAACGCCGCAGAGGGAAAGCCTTAGTGTTCCCGAGCCGAGCTCCTCGAAGCTGGTCCGCAGAATCCTGGTGAGCCGAGATGACAACGAGGGGAGCTCCAGACCACAGGACAAGTTGGGATCTCAGACATTTCAGGACCTCTGCTGTGCCATCGCAGGAGCAGCCAGGGCTGCTTCAGACCCTGTTGTTTGTAGAAGGAAATTGAGCAGGCAGGAGTGGGTTCAGGCTCTGGCCCTCACTTCATGTTAGATTTCTCAGGTTTATATTTAAGTGTTTTTTAAATGGAAAATTGGTGCTACTATTAAATCACACAGTTAAGACATGGGTATCGAAGTTGCTTCTGCCTGATGATTCTACTTCTGTTTAAAAGAGGCAGAAGGTCTTTGACAGGCTTCATTTAAACAGAAGCATTTGGCAAATGGAACAGGATCTTATAAAATAATATCCTGGGCCAAAATCCCTACAGGGATGCTAGTGCTTTCTCCCACCACTTCTTCATGTCTGCCATCTTCCCCTTCAGGGCCCTTCAGCATCTAATAACAACACTGACACAATCCTGCACCTTGGGACCATGTCCACCCTTCTACACAGGACTGTCACATTATTAAGCCACAATTAGAAATAATCTTGTTTCCACTTAGAACGTGTGTAAATACTGCCTTGCTGTAAACTGAATGTGAAATCCTTTGGTCCCGTGCCACGTTGAGTGACCTGAACAGCCCCTTGCATTGGTAGGATGGTCTGCAGCCACCACCTGCCTTGGTTCCTGGACAGAGTGTAGGGAGGGTGATTCACTCTCCAGGTCCTTTGAATAGGTGACAGACAGGCACAGCCTGAATGTCAGGAAATCACATTGTGTGAATGCTTTAAAGGAAAAAAAAAAATCCCTATACCTCATATTTTTTATTGCATGATATTTTATAAAAATTTGCCCATTTTAGATGTTAGAAAAATTATTTCCACTATGCAAAATTTTTTTTTAATTCAGTGAAAAGCAACTATTATACCTCATAGTCTCTTGTTTTTGATTGACCAAAATATTCCATTCTATTCTCACGAAGTTCTGGGGACTCTGCCTGAACAAGCAAGTCTCACCCTATATATATATATACTGATGTGCCCAGCACTGTATGCCAACCATTGTAGGTACATCAAAAAGGTCACCTGCCCAAGGGCTGGGGAGGAAGACCTCAAGGACACAGACAAGTCAGTGTCAGTTGGAAAAGGACAAAATGGGTGCCATTATAGGGAGGCCATGGTCAGACAGGGAAATGTTCATGTCCTTGCAGCCTCTGGCTGATGTTGGGCAGTAAGGCCATTGTGGTGTGTACGTCTATGATCCCTGTGCTGATATGATTACCTTCCTAGCGATAGACCCAAAGCCACATGTGTAAGGCTGCTGAGCAAAGGCAGCATCCCAGCATGGGTGTGTTCACGGTGGATTCACCATACCGCACATGTAAAGGTGGTCACCTAGTCTTACCCTCATGTTGCTCATGACAGTCAGAAGCTGGTAGTCCAGCAGGGGCGGGCATTTGAGAAATATTAAGTTGAACTTAGTGATGAGATTTCAGAACAGACTTCTGTGAAGGAGGAAACATAACCATGCATCTAAAATCTGATGGCTGTGCAACTCCTCAGGCATAGAAGTGGTGGGAGAGCCTGCCCTGGGTATCTGGTATTTCACGAGAGCCCCAGGAGTATGTCTTGTGCTGAGGCACACAAGTGTCCATGGACATAGACAGGCGCCAAGGGGTTTTGTTCTCTGCTCCCGTGTGTGGGAAGCTGGCTGTGATTTACATTATTTCAAACCAAGGTGTCTGCAGATCTCCATTTTGATGTTACAACCTCATTGCCCAGGCAGTGGGCAGTGCCCAGACACCCTTTTTGACTAGCCACTGCACTGGGCTTCTGTGATTCAATGTAGTGTACATATTTATTTACTTTTCTGACTGTTGCCAACAGCCAAATGCCATTTTACGTTCCTTGTATTCAGCCCATTACCAAAGAGGTGTTTGCACTTTGTAATGACGCCTTTCAGTTCAAATAAAAGGACCACGTGGTCAAGTGGAGAATCTGTCCTTTTTACTTTGACACAAACAATAACTTGTTCATTGAATGATGTGGAAGTAAGAGGAAGGGGTCCAGTCCTCCACAGAGACCCGGAGCTATGTTGTGAGCCACTGTGAGGAAGAAAAAGGAAAGAAGGGGATGCGGGGGTGTAGTTAAGAGGAACTTTTCTTTCTGAGGTAGGGAGGATACCTTGGCCAGCCTGACGTTACGTGGGATCAGCCCCTGGAACAAACCTCCTGAGTTTCTTTGAGGACCATTATGTTCCATTTTCAGGAAACACATGGTACTTTTGTCCCTCTGAGGGGACAGGATGGGTGGGTAGCCTCTGTTCTTCCAAAACATGAATATAGACCATGGAGGTCTCATTATACCATCAATGTAGACTGTTTTCCGTGTGTCTGTGTTTGTGTGTGGCGGTCAGCCTGAGCAAGGTGACCTGGGACACAGGTTAGGGAAAGGCTGCTGTTTTCTGGTGGAAGCAGGAAATTGATGCTGTCTTTATAGAGCCTGGAGAAGGTGGTGCTGTTCATTTAACTAGCATGCATTGGATGCAATGTTGAGGAAACCTGCATTTTGTGTGTGTGTGTGTGTGTGTGTGTGTGTGTGTGTGTGTGTGTGTGATATTTGTGGAGACCAGAGGTCAAGTAAGGCATCTTCTTTGATTACTACCTGCCTTAATTGTTGATTCAGGGTCTCCCATGGGACATGGAGCTCACTAATTTGGCTGGGCTGGCTGGCCAAGAAGCCCTAGGGATTCTCCTATCCCCAGCTCAGCTCCTCAGTGCTGGTATTACAGGCACACAGTACTGCTCCTAACTTTTTACACAGGTGCTGGGAATCTGACCTTAAGCTCTGATGCTTCTGCAGCAAGCACTGTGAGCTTTTTAAGTTTGCAGATCATTTTAGAAATGAAATGAGAAACATGAATGTGCCTCACTGTGGGAGAGAATGTGTGGGATTCTCTGCTGCACTGTCCTGGTGAGACAGCTTTCCCACACCTGAACCACAGTTTGTGACAGACTCTGTTCACATGAGGTCATAAGCATAAAACTGACTTTTGTAACCACCAAGAATCACATGAAAATTCCAGATGCTCTTTCTTGTCCTAGGATGATAGGTATAGCACAACTAAACCTCCAATCTGCTTCATCTTCTTGCCAAGACTGCAATGAACTACAAATGAGAAAAATGGAGCACGGAAAGGCAGTTGGCCCAATGTCAGGAGAGTCTGTGACCAAACTAAGACAAGGTCCCGTGTGGTGCTTGGCCAGCCTTTCCCTGGTTTTCCTTTAACATTCTGTTGACTGATAAGGGCCCTGAACAATCATTGCGTTTTTACTTCAGATGTGGAATGTTTTTGCCCTTTGACTAAAAACCATCCCAACATCTGAATCCACATAATAAAGATTCTTCAAGGGTTAGTGAGATGATTTAAGGTAAAAGTACCTGCCTCTGAGGCTGACAACCTGAGCTTCCTCATGGATCCTTGGGAATGACCTGGCAGAAGGAGAGAACTGACTCCCACAAGTTGTCTTCTGACCTATATCACAAATGCATACACTCACATACATCTACACACACATATTTATATTTATATATAATAAAAATTTTTAACTCCCTAAACACAGATCAGAGGCTTCAATGGTAGGCAGCAGGAGTGAATTCGAGAATTCGCAGAAGTCCTAACATGGCTGGTTTTATATTTGAGGAATTTGTTAAAAACAACTCTACCTACATCTCTTTCTGAAATGTCTGGCTTTTTTATTCAGACAAGCAGGATTCCAGAATAAGGAAGCTGAAGCTGGAAACCCCAGATCCTCTCCCACTGCCTTCCCCATTATGTCCTATAAGTCTCTCTGGGTTGATATAGACCTTGAAGCTATTGTTGTTCTGAGTGCACACTGTGATCTCCTAGGACTGCTGAAGGCCATGTGGCAGGTGCAGCTGTGTTGCTGAGGAGAGATGTACATTTTAAGCATCTTCATCCCCTGTAGTGACTGTTTAAATACTAGCTATAAATTGATGTGGCTTCTGTTGTAGAGGTCAAGAGAGGGTAAGGGACAGAAATCTTACCATTTTCGTATTTTCTTACTCTTTCTTGTGTTGACCATAAGTACTATGGAAATTTTTATTTTTCAGTGTGCTTTAACCTAAAGCCAAATGTATTTACTCATATGACCCACTGTTAAAGCCAAAAACAAACAAAACAAAGTAAAAACAAAACAAAAAACACAAAAAAACCCCAAAACAAAACAACAACAAAATAAACAAAATCAAAAAATAGCAACAACAAAAAACACCCCCTGACATAATTGTTCATGTCTTCTAAACCATCCACATCCTGCTGTTTTATTGTTTTGCCCTTGCTAAACCAAACCAGGCAGTATGCACACATTGAACTGGAGAGGCCTGCAGCTGCTTCAGAGGAGATCTCTGGAAAACATCATGTTTGTGTTCCTCAAAAATGACCACATCAGGAGTCATCTCAGACGAAGCTGCTGCTCATCATTCCTCGTTACTATGACTCAGAGCTCACTGGGGGAGGAAGGAGCAGGATGTAGTGCCTGTGGTCTCCAAGGGTACTATGCAATCTGGTCACTAGGTTTCCACAGGAGTCTGAATGCTGCTGTCAAAGGGATGTCTGTTCTCCCCTCTGCCTTGAGGAGAGGCTGAGCTCTCCTGTAAGTGAGGAGTGGCCGATCTGAGACTCAGACCTGCCTTACTGGCCCTCAAACCAATTCTCTGTTCCAACAGATTTAAAGAAGCAGCACATTCCTATTTCAGAAAGATGGGTTCTTTGTGGATGTTATTCAGACTGTGAGTCTCTGGATAGATTTGCAGAGCTTGTCAGGCACGTGTAGGTGTGAAAGGGCAAGTCTGTGATCTTGAGAAATGTTGATGCTACCTGTTCCCTTCAACGGTTCAAAGGTGATGAAGCCAGACGAGAAACTCTCCTGTCTCACCTAGAACAGCTTGTAAACAGGCCAGTGGCTGACAGCCCAAGTTCCATAGAAGCTAGCATTGTTCCTAAAAGGCTAAATCCTGAATCCAGGCCATTTTTACTTGCTCAGGCCTCCTTTCCTGGTAACCCCCCACCCCACCCCTTGCGTAATACTTCCCAAAGTTCCCCCAAACAAACCTACCCTACTTTGGTGCCTGTGTTAAATCTGTCTTTTGGGTCATTTACAGCACTCCTGCATCCACATCTTTAGTCCATGGTGACTTCCCTGGGAACTCATCCCTTGGCTTATCTCCTTACTTGCCATGAGTCATGGCTTACCTTCCCCACAGAGCTCTTTGTGCAGATGAACCACAGACTTCTTAAAGACAAGCTTACATTGTCTCACCTTTTCCCTTGATTCTTAGCTTGTTTAAGACTCTCTACTGATTGCTGAAGCTGATGTTTCAAAGCTCAGTGCCTTCACTTGTAGGCCAATCTTAGCAGAGATCTGTTTTCTTTTCTCTCTCTCTCTCTTTTTTCTCCTCTCTCCCAAAGAACATGTCTAAAGATTTGAGGTTTGGATAAGTTCCATCTCTGTTAATTGCCATTGGAGCTCAGACTGTAAAATCCATCAGAGTTTCAATTTCTTTGTTTATAATTATCTAACTTTGTAAGGTAAAGCTAGTGGAATAGGAAGAAGTATGGGTATGCTTACTGCCAGGGACAGCTTTTTTCTTGAACAGCCTTACCTGTGCAACCTGGCCTGCCAACAGAGATAGAACTTGGCCTGTGTGCTCTTTGGGATTCTGAGGGTCAAATGGTGCTCTCTGCAATATCAGTTGGAAATCACTTTAGATAAAGGCTAATCACAGACTACTAGACAGATGTGAGCTAGACAGATTACTAGTCTGGGTTAAATATAGGCTAACCAGCCTATGTGGAGACTGAATACAGACTAGATACATACTAGAGAAAATGCTGAAAGTGGACTAGATGCAGACCTGACTAGTTTACCCCTCAACACCATGGGATGAAGATGGAGAAAGGCCAGCTGTGGAAGCAAACTGTAAGGCAAGGGGCAGAACCTCCCAGGAGTTTACCTTGGGAGTCGGAGAACTTCCCACTAGTGAAGAGCAGCAGGAAAGGCTGTGGCAGCCATAGGAGTGATTGGGTGGTCTGGTGATTGGTGATTTCTCCATCCCAGAAGAGGGGAGGGAACGCCAAGGCCTCACAGAAGGCAGCAGGTTGGCAGGGTAAGGTTTCCCTAAAGTAAGAGTTGACTGCTCTGGGTCCCCGTTGGACACCCCAGAAGGCTGGCAGCAGGGAAGAAAATGTGATGTTGCCCACAGTGGCAGCCTCATGTCAAAGTAAGAGCCAGCTCCTCTTCCATCAACAGTCAGAGGGCCTCCTTTCACCTCCCTTACAGTGGACAGGGAAAGGCCTGGGTCAAGAAGAGCAGTTAGAATAACATGGCAGTGTTTGGGGAAAACTAGCAGAAAGATGGAGAGAAGTACTGTGTGTCTGACTGAGGAGCAGGAGTGGGAGTGAACTCGAGAAAGAGCTGGGCAGCTAAGCCACTGGGATAGTTAAGCACCCCCTTCCAGATGCTGTAAAGAACCTGTAACGAGCCAGCCCTTGCCAGTCCTCCAGATGCCCCATGTTTATTTGCTGGGAAATTGCACCATTATGATACACAGTGACTGGTAGATGCGTGCACACTTCGGACATGTGGCCTTCAGTCTGCAACTGGGCTTGGAAGCTGGGTGTTGCTCCTGTGGCTCTTCCTGCCTTCCCTCAATGCCAGAGAGGAATCACACCTTAGAAACTCTTTCCTGCGTTGCCTGAAAACTCTTCCTGTTGATTATCTGACGACTTCAAGAACATGTCTTTCCATTTACTGCTATAAAATGCACAAGTCTATGTAGGATTCCTTTTGGGGTACGCTGCCTCATAAAGGTCTGCAGCTAACATCCATCTTTCACCCCGAGGCTTTTTATTTGTACAGAGTTCAGTTTAGGGTTTTTAATGGCCATGTTGATGCTAACTGATGTCATCAGTCATCAGCTAGACAGACAGATGGTCAGGAGCAAAGGTGCAGATACACAAAGTGTTTAGTGCCTACCATTCTCAACTATGGAGACAAGGGACAGAGTTGTCAGCAGTGTTCTCTGGCATAGGGAGCTGGGAATGCCTCAGCAGGTGTCTGTGTGTTCAGATGAGGCCAGAGCATCAAGAAATCCCGAGAAGATGCCAAGAGCAGGTGAGAAGTCAAGATGCTCTAGCCAGGTGAGATTCGTGGTGTTTGGAGTAAAGCTAATACAGTCTTCGGAGCTGCCTTCCACACCTCCCCCACCCACAACTAAAACTGAGATGTTTCCTGACTTGCATTGACTTGCAGATTCACTTCTGGTCCTGTACAAGCTGTGACTCTGGAGTGGTTGGTCCTACAGGTTCTGTCCTTGGAAAAGGGGGGAAGGAGAAACAACTAGCTGGCCATGGCTTTTGCCTCTGAAGCAGGAGACCTTGGCTGGGACCTAGAAAATCCCAAGCAAAGGACTCTGAGGGCCCCAGGAACAATACTGGGGCCTTTGAAGTCTCCATCCAGAGACTTGTCCTTCCCTTGTGACATGACATGTTTTTGTTTCTGAGTTAAGGAGCAGCAGTGTAGGATGCTGTTATAGTGAGTGGAAGACTTGGAATCCAAGTTGGGGTCTATGCAATAGAAGTCCAGCTTCCTGGAAGTGTATAGATCATTGCACTGAGACAACAGCCCTGCCATCCTTTTGAGAGGAACAAGCAAACACAGAAAGGGCAGATGCAGTGTGCCTGGAAAATTCACACCTACAAGCTTCTCAGAGGATCTTTGGAGAGCAATGCTGGGGTTGTATTGCTGGATTCTGGGGGCACGTAGGCCTCAGGGAGATTCATAGATGTATTTCCTCACCACAGATCTATGTGTAGGACATATGACTGTAACATTTTAGAATAAAAATAAGGATTAAGAAAAATTTCCGCATGAGGTATAGTAGTGCACATCCTTAATCCCAGCACTGAGATAGAAGAAAAAGTAGGATCAAAAGTGAGTTCAAGACCAAACTGTTCTGCATAGTAAGTTCTAGGACAGCCAAAGCTATATAGAGAAACTCTGTCTCAAAAAAAAAAAAAAAAAAAAAAAGTAAAATTGCTTTTGAAAGCACATAAGAAAACAAAAAGGACACACTACAGAATGAATAAAAACTGTTTATAAATCACATTCAGTGGGAGACTTCAACTAGAACAAAAACTCTTAAAACTAAACAGTAGGAAACAAACAACCCAGTCTGAAGAAGGCAAAGCAGTTTAACAGAGGCTTTATCAAAGAGAATTAAGAAAGGTAGGTCATATCTAGTGCCACTTCTAGTTTGGTGGTGGATTTTGGTTTTTCTTTTCATCTCCACATTGAATCCCATAGCTGCTGCATCTGTTCCCACTCCCAGCATCAGTATATATTCCTTCCACACATCCTTGCCAGTATTTGCTTTCATTTGATTTCTTGACAACAGCTATCTTAAATAAGGTGAGGAGTCTCAAGGTATTTATTTATACTTCGAAGTGTTTACTAATCATCTTCTGAGAATTCTCTGCTCAGATCTATAGCCCATTTGGGGTGTTAAAAGGAAGGAAGGGGAACAATGATCACATCCACAAATGGTTGGCTCTGCTCTCTAGGCAGGGAGGAAAATTGAGTCGATGGCCAGAAGGACAGCTATCCATACCATAGATGCCAAAGAGTGTTGCAGAGGGAGGCGAACTTCATATTGGTGGGAATGCGGAGCAAGCGACCTTGATGAAACACAGTGTAGCTTTTGGGGAAGTTAAACGTGTGCTTTTCAACTCATAACCCTGCTCCCAGGAGAACAAGGAGAGTTTATAGTAGGATTTTTCCATGTTGAGTTAATCCCTAAAATCCATCTGTCTCTCTCCCACCTCCTCCTTCCTTCCTTTCTTCTCTCCTTCCCTCCTTGTTTCTTTTTCTTAGTCCGCAGCAAGGCAACACTAATTGCAGCTGAAAGGCATGGTAAAATCCTTGGCTGGAATCCTTGGCACATTGTGTCAAAGTTCAAATTCCGTTCCACCAATGTCACCCGTAATTGGGGCATACAAGGGCTTTGCTTCATTTTGTTTACAATTCCCTTAAGTGTAATTAAAATATATTTTTATACTTCATAAGTTTCAGAAAATGTTTTCTCTTAGTAACATTGTCTGAGGTCAATAATCTTATTATCAAAGATCTATGACTTTTGTTTTAAGATGGCCATAAAAACTGACATTTAAAAGGTACAGAAATTTAAGAAGAAGGAAGACCAAAAGGTGGACATCTCATTCCTTCTTAAAAAGGGGAACCAAACACCCACAGAAGGAGTGGCAGAGATTAACTATGGAGCAGAGACTGAAGGAAGGACAAGCATATAGCTATCTCCTGAGAGGCTCTGACAATACCTGACTAATACAGATGTAGAGGCTCACAATCATTCATTGAACTGAGTACACTGTCCCCAGTGAAGGAGTTAGAGTAAGGTTCTATGGAGCTGATGGGTTTGCAGCCCCTTAGGACGAACAACAATTACTAACTAGTACCCTCAGAGCTCCCAGGGACCCAACCACCAATCAAGAACTATACAGGGTGGGACTGAATGTTTTGGCAGCATGTGTATAGTAGAGGATTGCAAATTCGATCATCAATAGGAGGAAAGGACCTCGGCCTTGTGAAGGTTCTGTGCCCTGGTGTAGGGGAATGCCAGGGCCAATAAGTGGGAGAGGGTGGGGTGGCAGGCATGGGGAGGGGTGAGGCAAAAGGAGTTTGTTCTTGTTGTTTTTGTTTGTTTGTTTGTTTTTTGGAGGGGAAACTGGGAAAGGGAAAATTTACATGTAAATAAAGAAAATATCTAATTAAAAAAAAAGAGAAAAAGAAAGGTACAGAATGGAGAAAAAATATGAGACTTCAACCTTAAACAAAAAAAACTACAAGCAACGAAGGAATGCTTAGAGTTGGAAAATAGTCTTCCCCGGGGAAAGCATACCAATTGATTATTCAATACAAAATGGTCAGCCCTGAAAAGCATACACGAAAATGACATTATACAGACTGACAGGTTGCAATTTGGAATATCTATGTACTCATATATATGCAAATATACATATAACAATAATTAATAAAAAATAGGTCATGAATTTGAAAGAAGGGGTATATGAGAGGGTTTGGAGGGAGGAAAAATGAGGGAGAAAGTATGTAATTATAATCTCAAAAATCAAAGAAAATATACCGAAGACAAATTTCTTTTAAAACAATCATTTGAGGTACAGAGCCAAAATTTCTTTGGGCAAATTGCATTTGAAATGAGCTACTGGGTGATGAATAGTCAGTCTCTCTGGGTATGAGGGTCTCAGTGTCCAGTTCAGTCTTCGTGAGCTAGAAAGGAACGGTCTGTATTTGCAGAAGGTTACCAGACTGCTGTCCGTAGGCCAGCTTGGTTCACATGTTCCAGCCACAATTGCTTTTTAAACACAGCCTCCTTTATTCTTCACTTTGGTATTTCCAGGGATCTCTTGGGGTTCACCGTCTGCTCCCTGGTGTCGGTCTTGTTCTCCCAATGCAGCTATTGGGGTGAGTCACTGTTGCTCTTCATCACTCTCCTTTCTCACAATGTAACATGTGATTTTTATTTACTCTAGGCAGTTTTTAAGCCAGAGCTCAAAACAGTCCCGGTCTCCTTGGGTTTCATTATCCTCAGCTGTGAGGTGGGGAGGCTGTGGAAGCTGGAAGCCTTTGTCTCTCGCAGGATAGGGAGGACTAGATTGAAAAATATGAAATATGAAAGTCCTGTGTTAATCAAAATACCCTGTGCCCTTAGGTCACCCCCTTTAGACTGTAGTTCTGAAAAGAAGCTGGAGAAAAACATATTAGATATTCAAATGATTAGATAGTTCCCTAGAACTCCTCCAGAGAACAACACATTTTAAAGTGGTAAGACATATGAACACAACCAAGAATTCCCCATTCAGCAGAAAGATCTACCAGGGATGATGGCAAAGCAAGAGGAAAGTATAATGACTTTGTCATTAGCAGAGTGGGCATAACCACAATGTGGATGATAGTTCTGAGGGTATGAAGAAACTGCTGGTGGAGACTCTGGCCTTCAGCATTGTAGAAAGCAAATTAGAATTGACATGTACCTTCAGCATTGTAGAAAGCAAAGTAGAATTGACATGTACCTTCAGCATTGTAGAAAGCAAAGTAGAATTGATATGCACTTGGGCAAACGTCAAAACTGCTTTTTTCCTCCCAGGGACCTATATTTATGTTGAATATGGAAATTACATCTGTCCTCACAGTGTCCCATGGCAAGGCTTCTTTGTGAATCCAGAATACAACCCTATTGGTTCAAAGCAGCCCCAGAAAAGGTTGCATATCCAATAGTAAGCACTAGAGTAGCTGTTGAAAGTAAGTCCACCGGGTATAGAAAATGCTAACACTTATCTTGTAATGAAATACTCATAGTAGCTAAATAACGAGCTGATAGATGATGAGTGTTCAATTTGCCTGGGTATGAGGGTCTCAGTCTCAATTTCAGTCTTTCTGAGCTAGGAAGGAGCAGCATGTACATTCACAGAAAGTTCTTTTGGTCACCCTTGGTCACAGGGACGGGGAGCGGGGGAGGGGGAGAGGAACCAAGAAATTAGTAAAATAGTCTTTTTAAATCCATCTAAGTTGGTGGTGGTATCATTATATGTTAATGATCTAGACTCACCAATTAATAGAAGTAGTTTAGTGAATAGAAAAGGAAGAGCCTTCAACTATGTGCCATTCCACAGATCCATACTTTCAAGGTCCATTGGGGTAGGCTGTGAAAGGCTAAACAATGATGGGTGATGAACACTGAGGATAGACAACTCGAGTGTCTGCTTTAGTGCCAGATAAAATAGATTTTATGGCAATAGTATTGCTAGGGACAAAAAGAGACACTCCATAACGACAGCAAGGTTGTCAAGAAGTCATCGTAGTTAACAATCCGAACACACCAACGAGTACACCAAATATACACCAAATAGTATAGAAATGGACAGCATTGAATATAAAAGTCGACTTTTTTACAAAGCAGGGAATTTTAACACTCCTCACCTGACATTGTTAATAGAATATTTAAAAAGAGAGAGAGAATAAAAGAAAGGAAGGCAGAGAAAATAGATTTCACCAAACACTAGCAATTTCCATGATTATAGATTATAGAGTTTAGAGCTCTGCACCTAACAGTTATCCAGAGTGCATTGCCTTTGAGGGCACATGGGCATTGGCAAGGCGCTGATGTGTCATCCAGTGGAGGAGGAGGAAGAAACCACGTGCGGATGAGAGCCGAGCAGGTGAATTTGTAATTCCTCCTGGGGGCTGGGGGAGAATGTGATGAGCTCTCTTCTCCAGAAAGGGATTCATTCAGCTGAGGTTGAGGCAGACCGTTAAACCAAGAAGTTTTGCTTTGCCCTTCTCTGAGCATGGTCAGATTGGCCATTGTGAGTCTGCCTGCTGTCTCCTCTCCTTGTTCAGGATGTAAAGCTCTGACCCTATATCCTACAACTGAAGAGTGCCATGAAATCAAATCTCTCCAAGAGCAGAGGCAGGTAAGGGAGATGGCTGCTATTCCCACTCTCTAGGAAGATGTTTAAGTGTGCAGTCTCCTGAGTGTTACCTTCTAGGGTTATGATACATCCTTGGCATGGAAGCTCTCTTGTGTTGAGAAGAAATTAATCCGGATATTTGACTGTTTCTCCTGGAGATGGCTTCAAATCAGCCCCTGATTGTCTGACAGACTCAGGCTGGCATTTGAAATCAGAGCTTCTCAAGCCTTATTGTGCTTTGGAGTCATCTGTAGATCTTAAAAAGTTCACTTTATCCGAGTATCTGATTGTCTGTACACCGAGGAGAGGGGATAGGTGAATAGTTAGAGTTAGTATTCACTGGGCTCCAAATACCTCCTGGAAAACTTGCTTAGTGCTTCATATCTATTGTCTCAACATTTATCTAAAACTAACAACAGCTCCTCAGCAAGGAATCTGGCCTTAGAGGTCTTAGAGCCTGTGCCCAGGACCGTTGGGCTTGGTGAGGACACCAACACTCTGCCCAGCTTCCATGTTAGCTATAGAGGAGACTCGTGGACTACAATCTCCACTAGCACTTCCCTGGGACCCCTCAATTCTTGTCTACCAGGCTGGCTGGAGTCTAGCCATATCTTACTGCTAATGGCTTTGAACAGACCTGTTCAAGAGGGTCCCCTGTGTATGTCTAGGACTCTGATTTGGAACATCGTGGTAGCATGGATTTCTTATGATGGGAACCCTTGAACTTGACACTGGTACATGGTAAACCCAGAGATTTCCCCAAAGAGCTGGTTTGTTGAACAGTTATGAATGTTGTCTCACTACGTGCAGGTCCTTCCTAGCTGAGGGACTTTGGGTTGTCCAAATGGCCCCCACTCCAAGTTCATTCAAAATCCACAGTAGATAAATGATATATGGTTTGTTCCTTGAATGTTCATGTTCTGGTAGCATAGTTACACACACACACACACACACACACACACACACACACACACAGAGAGAGAGAGAGAGAGAGAGAGAGAGAGAGAGAGAGAGACAGAGACAGAGACAGAGACAGAGAGGAGTCCTTTGGATTGACAGGGAGGTAAGTGAGACCATGACCTACACACACACACACACAACACACACACACACACACACACACACACACACAGAGAGAGAGAGAGAGAGAGAGAGAGAGAGAGAGAGAGAGAGAGAGAGAGAGAGAGAGAGAGAGAGGACCTTTGAGAGAGTTCATGTGAAAAGTGAGAAGAGAATGGGCCAGTACCTTTATTAATGGCCTTGTATTTTTTGTGGTTTGTTTGTTGAGATCATATTTTACTCTTGAAGTATAGGGTAGCTTGGAACTATTATGTAGCCCAGGCTGGTAGTGAACTTGCTCAATTGGGTTAAGAGTCTTTCTGAAGATTGCCTCAATAAATGAATGGGATCATATTCAGTGCAGTGCCAGCAGGTACAGGAGCCACAGATGCTGGCGCAGGACCATCTTTGGCCAAATTCTACACGTTAGATTTGTGGAGCTCAGGCATATGAGTATCAGGTGTAGAAAGTCTTTGCACCAAATCTAGGACACCTGGCTTCTCAGCAGCCTGGACCATAGCCCAGGTCATGACCTCTGCTGAGAACCCTGGTGTCCCCAGCACAGCAGCTAGAGTGAACAACTACACTAAATGTGGGCAGGTTCTACTGTAATTTGCTGTGAGAGGTTCATTCTCTTCCTTAAGATCTGGTTCTAATTTTGAAAACAATCTTTTGTTTACATTTTTTGTATCAACAACAGTGTTACCCTCAGGAAGAACCTCGAGATGGAAGTGAGCTCATTGTGAGGAAACTTGGAAAGACAACCCCACCAGAGACTCTGGGGCTGGCAAGGAGAGGAGGGCACTTGAGGCTGCACAGCCACGTGGCTTCCAGTGGCAGAAAAGTCATGTTGTGGATGCATCTTAGCTATTTTGTGATACTCATGTGTGGCTCAGCATCTCTCAGCCTTGGAGTATCTGTAAAGTCATGAAAATCAGCTCTAGGCCAAGGGTCATTTTCAGGTTTTAATGAATAGACATTTGGCACAGAGCCTGTAAATCTTGCTTTGCCACCGATATTTTACCACGTGCACGCTTTTCCATCTCTCTGTCTTGTTCACTACTGTAACATGTTACTGACCTTACCTAATAACTTCAGGAGAGAAAACGGCCATAAGCAGGATGCTAGATTTTGTTCATTTGTGTGTATGTGTTCATGTGTACATGGGTGCACATGTAAGAAGTGTGTGTGTGTGTGTGTGTGTGTGTGTGTACATGTGCTCACACATGCACACACATCTTTCACCTCAAGATTCTCAGGCAGGGTCAGGAGGACATGGCCCTCCTCATACACCTGGCTAGAGATCAGGCATTATTACAAATCACTGAAAACAATTGTTTACTGGGGAGGAAAGACCTGATAATGATCCCTCAGTATTTTCTTCTTATATGACAGAGCACTTTGGCTACTTGATTAGCAGCTGTCAGACTCCCTGTTCACCCCTTCCCTCATGGCTGTTCCCAGGGACTGAAACTCAACAGTGACCTCATATGCAAAGGCTGGTCAGGACCAATTGCTGTCTTTACAAAGTTCCCAGGTCTGAGGCTGTGAAGGAAATTGCAGGGCCACTCCAGCTGGTGGTAGTAAAAGCAACTTCAGCCCCACCATTTCCAGGTGCCAGGAGAGCAGTCAACATACATACAGCCACTTCTTGGTAGTTCTTCAAACTGTCAGTTGGCTGCTTTCAACCTTCCTACATCTAAAGGAGAATCTGATCCAGATATCTACACCCGAAGGAGACTTCAGGCCAGCTACAAATACCTCCAAGAAACATCACTGAAGTTAGGAGAAGGAATGAAGCTGTTGTGGCCACTGTCCCAGCATGATTTTGTCTTAAGAGGCTTCATTCTTGCTGCGACAGATCAAAGACCCTTAGATGACCTCGCTTGCAGCCATTCCACAAAACTCCACGCTCAGCTGTTATAGGTTTCACCATAGCATTTTTTTTCAATCTGATTTGAGAGAAGCCCCTCTCTCATGATGACAGTGCATACACTCCAAACTGTAGAAACTGCTCCTCTCATTCTCTGAGCAGTCGTTGGAGACCTCCCTCCTCTGCACTGCCCCTAAGCAGAAGTCTAGGCTCCAATGAGTGGTTATATTGCCTGTCTGTGGGCTTTCTTTATAATCAGAGTGGGTGGAGATAACATAAACAGGAAGTGTCTAGGGGTAGGGGCATATGCAGGCCCCGGATTCACTTGTCCATCTCTCCCTAGCACATCCCACGTTCTCGTCTTCTGCCTCAACTTTTAAAGCAGTGGTTATGTGACTGACAGCTCCCCAGGCCTCTAGAAATGGTGGGGCTGAAGCTGCTTTTGCTACCTCCAACCCTGCAATTTCCTTCACAGCCAGACTCAAGAATTTCAGAAGGACAGTAATTGCTCCTGCCTGGACTTCACATCACAGGTCACTGTTGAGTTTCACTCCCTGGGAGCAGCCATGGGGGAAGGGGTGCACAGGGAGTCTGACAGCTGCTAATCAAGTAGCCAAACTGCTCTGCCATATAAGAAGAAAAATAGAGAGGGGTGATTATTTCAAGGACTTAGCAAGACGTTGATCTTCATGAACCCAGTCAAGTACATCAGGGGGTCCCTAGCTCCCCAGTCCCGTAAGGACATGGTCTGTGAGGTGAACACAGACCTTACAGGGGGAAAAGATGTGTCTATGAATCATGGGTGCTGCTCATTTGTAAAACTTTGCCTAGATTTATAAACACCCACATAGGTAATTATTTTGTACATATGTTTCTATAACATCTGGTTTTGTGTTGTGCCGCTACAACAGAGGGGCTGAGAGTGGGTACATTTACAAAGATCTTTTTTTTTTTTCATAGAGATTTGTTTCTAATAGTTCTGGAGCCTGGGAAGTCCAAAGCTTCAGCTGCGAAAGGCCTTCTTTAGCAGAGGGTAGAAGAGAAAGAGGGTAAGAAAATAAGAGAGGTTGTCCTCTGCCCTGATCTGAAAAACAGCAGACCTATTCCACTATTGTTCATTAGTGAGGGCAGATCCTCCTAAAGACCCCTCCTCTCAACACTACTGCCAAGGAGACTGAGGATCTGACCTAAGAACTGTCAGTGATTCAGTATATCCCAGGGGTATGGAGTATGTATTTATGGTACTTGTCCATGTGCCATGGCCACCTCTGGGCTTGTAGATTTGTGGGGTTTTTATCCATGTCTCTGACAAAACTGCAGCAAGGCAGAAGCAGGCAAAGAGGTGGGTGGGCATACATCTCAGGTATTTAAGGTTCCTGAGCGGGACTGTGCTGTGTGCAGTGTCCCAGGAGTCTTGAGGAACATCTGAAAGCGTAGTTGGGCAGGAAGGAAGGGTGGTGGGTGAGAGGTCGATGTGCCTGTATTCCTGACTGGTCTTCCCAGTGCTGTGTTTAGAGCTTGGTAAACAAATGTCTGAGCCTGTCTCTTGCACCGCTGGCTCTGGTATGGGGTCATATTGCCTCCCCAAGAACAGCAAAGCAGAAGTGTATTGAATCAGCTACAGTTGGAGGCTTGGTGTGACTAATGTTCCTGGTTCTGGAACACGAATGCTCTGACATCACCCTGCCCATCTGGGGAGAATCCAATCTGCTCAGAAGAACTTTCTTCCCCCAACTGTTTGACCAACAAATATGTTGCAAATTGTCCCTATTAGAAGTGTTTACTAGTAACCGAGACAAGGCCTCTGTTTAGACTAGAGCTTCTCATGGCTGGTTCCCAGGCTAGCAGCCCCAACCAACACCTGTTGAGATGTGGGGTCCAGGTCACTCTGACCTATACACAGAGAGACTCTGGACATGGTGACTTGGATGTGTGTGTAACAGGTATGACCCAGATGCCCAGTGAGGTTTGTGGGGCAGTAAACACATCAGCTGGTGATAGAGCTCTTTAAATAAAAGCTGGGCCTGGTGGTTTTCACTTGTCATCCCAGCTACTAAATCAGGCCGAAGCAGATGGTCACGAGTTTAAGCCATTCTGAGCAACTTAGGAAGGCCTTGTATCAAAATATCAGGTAGGAAAAGGGGGTAGAAATATACATAGCACAGTGGTAGTGGTAGTGTTCTTGCCTAGCATGGGTTCAATTAAGAGTAAAATTCACACAGGAGGAAAAAAATGGAGCCATGGATACCCCACTCTTCTCTCAAAGGGCTCTTCGTGCCCTGGAGCCTGAGTTCTTAGCATGAACAATTGAACTGAACCACCAGGCACGTTGCTTAGGCCCACTTCCCCTAAATGCTGCTTCTTACCAGGAAGGATTTCCCCTCCCCTGTAAATTTGTGGTTGATCTGGCTTTTCCACAAGGTACTAGGGAACTTCTACTTCTGAAGAACTGAGATCCACCTAGGCACTATTTCCTACCCTTGAGCAACACTTCCCACATTACATGCACCAGTACAACTAACTTCTGCCCATCCTGTGGTCCTTGCGCTCATTCAGCCATACTGGCAGCATGGGAAACATGGGCATCCATGATGAGAGCTCTGGCCCCTACACTGTTGACTCATTTGTTTTGCCAGAGGCAGATGAAGTATGTTTCACTTTTGCCTGGTAGCAGCAGAGACATTCTGAAGTGTTTCCCAATCTAACCTTAGCCTCCTGTGAACTTCCCATCCACTGTGGCCCAGCTGCTACTGCCACTTGAGGGTCTGGAACTCCAGACAGGCTCACTATATCAAGGACAGATATCTGGATTCTCCTCACATTGCTCCTACCACACCTCCCATCTCAGCCATCTGTTGGCCCTTCAATTGTCAGACTTTAGGCGGGATAGTGAGCTATGCCTCCGATTACTACAGTAAACCCTTGTTGACTACCATCAACTTTGTGGCTCCTAGGGTTGTTGCCCTACTCTCCTCTGAGTCATTCTGGCAGCTCTCATGGAAACGGTCCTCCACACTGTGCCAGGAGACCTGGGTTCCATCCATGGTATCATTTTTATATTTCTTCATGCCCAGGGATATCCCTCACCGATGTGGTCTATCCCAGCTCCTGTTCCCTTGCTCTTCTCCATCCTCCACAATTCACAGGCCATTCAGTTCTGGAGGGTTGCTCAGAATATATCACCGGGATCCACTAATGGTATTTTCTGCCTCTATGTAGCTGGCCCTACCTCTCACTGGGCCATCACTGTGCTGCTCAGTGGCCAGGGTACTCCTGTCTCTTCCTTAATAATGATCACGACAATATTTGTCACCTAGAGCTGATATTGCCAACCAAGGAACCCCCAAAATGCCTGGGGAAACTGTAGTGATTACCACCATCAGGGTGAGGGGTGGAGACTAGAGATGCAGCTGTGTACCCTACCACATAGCATGCCAGGAGTGTTGGAGCAAAGAACCAAAAACCAGATGGGTTGACTCCTTTGAAACCCTCTGATACTCCTTTGCTCAGGGGACAATATAAGTTATTTTGCATAGTCTATATGTCGTGTGGTTCTTCTGTTCAAAACCTTGTTCACAACCCCGTCTCCTAGAAGGGAGGCTCAATCTCTGAATAGATACACAATTTTGCCCTTATTTAGAGTGTGAGTAACCTGCTCATTTCTTGTATCACATGTTTAAGTATACACATCACATCATGACCACAGTGTTATCACAGGATTTTCCCCGTCCAGTTACATTAGTGTAGAGGAGGCCTGTGATTGGACAGGGAAAATGGAAGCAGAGCTAAGATTTGTAGAGACAGAGAGCATCTCAGAGTAGGAGGAGAAGAAAGATGGTTGCAGACGCATACCCGGCCACAAGTAGCTATGATTTCACAAGGTTAGAAATATTTGGATAAAGTTTTTATTATTATCAATTGGCTCTGAAATTATTGTAGTGGCATCTTGTAGATTGTGATATTATTCATACATAAATCTGATTGGTTAATTAAGCATTAAGAGTCTTGATTCTACTGGGGTACTGGGTATTATGATGTGATAGCTGATCATGGGGTGCGTGGTAGCAAGAGAAATTCAGGGGCCCCCACCGGAGAGATGGCCAGGTGGGCAAGCCCTGTAGTCTGGCGTGGCTGGAAAGTTGGCAGGCCAGCAGGAGCTGGGAAGTGTGATCCAGCCCCATAAAGAGTTGGTGGGTTCATTTTGTAATATTTCCTGCAACACAGTATCAAGCCCTTTCTTTCCTTCAAAGACTCATAGACCACATGAAGAGCTCCCTCCTTCCAGGCTGTCACCAGGTCTCCATAGTTTACAACACTGCCTCGTGATGAAACAGGTTAACTTTGATTGATTTGTTTACTTCATTCAGTTGCCCAATTCCCACATATGTTTCAGTTGAGTATTAAGACAGCAATGTACTTTTTCTCTCAAAAATCCGGACCTATGTAGCAAGGCTTTAAGTAGTAGCATGGCGGCTGATCTACAACCATAGTGGCGAGCCATTGCTCATGTTCTCATGGCAGCTGCTGAGGCTCCTGCCTTTATTCATGTGTTTCAAACAGCAAGGAGAGACAAAGTCCAAATACATTGAAGAGATTATTGGATTTGTTGTCTATTTAGGAGATCTGTAGAAATCTATTGGGTAATTTCCTTAGGGACTCAAGAATGAACTATCTGCTTCTGAAGTGGTAAGATACTGTCTAGAGACAACTCTTACTCATCTAGTGTGGTGTCACAAATACAGTCTATTAGGTGAGTCTACCAACTTCCAAGCGGTGGAGGGTTACAGATGACTACATTCATGCCCCAGGGCTTAGCACACCTATCGAGTTCCCATTTCACCTCTGTGAGGATCTAAGGCAAAGGGCCACTACTGTGCTTAGGATGGCCCATCATTATGGTTCCCAGTACTAGCAAAACTGACACAAACCTAGCCTTACAGACACCTGGAATTAAGGAAGCCGTAATCTCAGATAGCTGGGCACACACAAAATCAGACTCCTTGTTCTTCTCTGGGTTTCAGCTGTCTTGGAAAACACTGTTTGGTCCTGGGTAGGTGTATTAGTCAATATTAGTCTCTAGAAGAACAGAACGATAGGATTAATATCTATCTATCTATCTATCTATCTATCTATCTATCTATCTGAGAAATGGGAACTTTTAGAGTGTCTTGCAGGCTGTAGTCTGACTAGCCCAACATTGACTGTCTCCTGTTGAAGAATCCAATATTGTTCAGTACATAGGCTGGATGTCTTAGCTGGTCTTCAGTGTATATTGGAATCTCAAAGAAGTAGCCTCTAATGCCCAATACCATCAAAAGAATGCTTTGGCATCAGTGTAGATGAACTTGCTAGCAAGAGGGAAGGCAAGCAGTCAAAAAGCAAAAGCTCCCTTCTCTTATGTAGACTGCCACCAGACCATGTTTATATATAGGGTGAGTCTTCATACCTCAAATGATCCAGTCAAGAAAAACCCCTCATAAACTTGTCCAGCTACATGAGTTTTAGATGACTCCAGGTATAGTCAAGTTGGCAAGATTACTTATCACAGAACAGTGTGTTTTTTAGGAGTCTGGGAGCTAGAAGAGTTAAATAGCGGCTTGTTGCAGGATGGATTTTTTTCCAGTGGACCCGTCTCCATACAAAAGCCTACTCCTAACCTCTCCACACCTCTGTCCACATCTGAGGCACTCATCTACTCTGTAGAATGTCTGAGAAAGAGACGTTTGTAGATGCTACTCATGAGACTGAAGGTCAAGTTCATGCTGGAAAGAAAGAAAAGGGAGAGCTGCCACAAATCTGTCTGGATTTTTGTCTGAATGGATACTTTAAGAAGAAAGACTGAGTGGGTTCTGTTCTGAACTTGTGGCCCTGAGCCCTGTTTCCAGAGTACAGAGTCTCAGTAAACCTCTGTTAGGGTCTCATTTCTGATTTGGTTTTGTGGTTTTACTCACTCAAGATCTGGTCTCGGCGTCTTCTGAGCACAGGGTAGACAAGGAGCACCTAGTTCCAGTTATTCGCACTGTAGCACCAGCTGGAGACACTTCAATGGCTCCTTTGTTCTATGAGTGCTGGAGACTGACTAGGTATTGGTGCATGAAATTTGTGGGAAGCAGTTTCCTCCAACCTAGGTGAGGATCAGCCAGCTGCTGAGGGCTCTTGCGGGGTCGGCTTCATGGTCCAGACTCTCCAGACCTCTCACCGAAGTATGGTGCTGCCCAGGCCTCCCAGCGAATTAGTATTTTAAGACACATAAACATGGGCTGAGAAGTAGTTTGATTTCCATTTCCGACCACACAGTACTACAGATGGGTGAGTTATGAAGAAAAAACCCCTTATTTTGTCTCAAAAATGAGGGGTTGCATCTGGTGATGGTGTCTTGCGGGCAGTTATGAGAAACCACAGTGCATCATGTTCTGGTGACAGTGCACAATGTGTGTGTGTGTGTGTGTGTGTGTGTGTGTGTGTGTGTGTCCTGGACTCCTGCCCTCTTCCTATAAAGACATCACGATTTAATCACAGCTCCATCCTAGTGACCTTACCAAACCGCAAACACTTCCCACAGGTCCGATTATTAAATCCCATAGTTAGGTTCTTTTCTTTTCCCTCTTCATATCTCACAGAGGGATTAATTTCAACACAGGAAGACTTGAGGGACCCACACAAATTCCATCCAACTCAAAGCAAGCTGTCATAACCAAGCAACACAGACAGGCAGCTCAAACAACACAGATGTTTTCTCACTATCGAAGGCCAAAGTTAGAGATGAAGATGCTGGCAGCTCCCTGTCTCCTGAGGCTCTCTCACTGGCCCGTGCAGGGCATCTTTTCCAGTGTTCTCACATGATTGTCCCTCTGTGTGTGTCTGTGTCCTGACCTCTCAGTAAGGACCCCAGTTGCCAGAGAGGGATTTTATAGTGACCTCCTTTCAACCTAACCAGCTCTGTAAACTCCTATTTCCAGGGGCAGTTACACTCTTGGTTGTTGGGTCTGAGACCCATGTATTTAGGGCACAGGACAGACCTTAAAGATAGACCAGGCTGGAGCAGAGGATGCCAGCCATGGACTGAGTTTGCTTGTCTGTACCTGGAACAAGAGAAGAGTGCTTTACCTAGAGCAGAGCTCAGGCAACTTTGCCCACCTACCTGTTAGAAAAGCTGCTCGTCAGCTCAGCACTCCCTCCAGTCCCAGCTACCCTCCTCACAACAGCTACCCACCATGGCCCAGTCATGCTTCTATGCCTTAACCTCCCTGCTGGCCCATTGTCTCCTTGGCTTAGCATCATATGTACCCAGCTGGCCTCACATGCTGGTACTCAGCTCCTAGGTGGGGTCTGTGGTCTTCCTCTGTGTTCACAGAAAGTGTTAGACAAGGATGGTAGGCTTTGCTTTCCTCAGTTTCCCCACCTGTGTCTTTCAGTATGACAAGGTGTCCAGATTTTCATATGGGTATACCTACATAACTCTGGCCACAAAGGTACAGTGCAGGGACTTCAGTGACTATCAGCCAGGTCTGTGACAGAATGCATGTTCCAGGGACTCATGGATGCTAGGAAGAACATAGTCCCCTGATTCATCCTAGCACCAGCTGGAGTCTTTGTGGCTTGGGAAAAAACCAGATTGTCTCTTGGGAGATGAGATCTTGCTTGGACCCAGAGTTAGACTTGATCCTCCTGCTGTGTAGAAATGGACATTCCTGTGAGAAACTCCCTATGCATAGTGACCTAGCCTTGACCTGAGGGCAGAGAAACACAGTCTTTATTAGTCCAGTGTGTATGCATATGTGTGTGTGTGTGTGCAGGCACATGAGTATGTGTCTCCCTGTGCTTGTACACAGTGTGTGTGTGGGGTGGTGGTGGGGGAGTCCTCTTTGGACAGAAAATGCATCTTTAGAGAATGACTCAATGATTTGGGATAACCTCAACACCCTCCTTCTCTATACAGTGTCCACAAAGGCCATGAAGCGTGGGAAATGTGTGGCTAGGCAGCTTAGGGTGGCCTGGCAGGGCAGCCAGAGCACAGAGCCAGGGAGGCCCCTGCTCTCCCAAAGCCTCTTTCCAACAAAAGGCTTTTGTTTTTCTCTCCAAGGCCCTGTGAGCCATGTGGGACTAGATGGCCAAAATACCGCTGTGGTACTTTCCAGGGAGGGGTGCCAAGGAAGGCTGAGATAGTGTGGTCACAGCTGTCCCACAGATGAGGTGGGTACCCCTGAACAATGGGGTGGTAAGCACGGGGCGGGGGAGGGCTGGGTATTCATGAGGCTCCCATCTAATGTGGACGAACCTTGCGTCCTTTCAGACTATCTTAGTGGAGTTAAGTGAGGCACTTACTGGCATGCTTGCCCCAACTCAAGGCAGGAAGGCAGAACGGGCCCCTCACACATGCCAGTGACCTGCCTTCACTTTCCAGGGGAGTGTCTGTATTCTTGGCTTCCTGTGGTAACCTGGAACTTTATTTGCCCAGGAAGCAGGGTCTGGGGCCAGGGAGGACTGGCCTTGTTCCACGTCTTTGCAGGGACAAAATCTGGGATGGTTTCTTCCTAAAAATACCTTCTTGAAACATCAAAGAAACCCTCCAAAGTTTAGGTTCAACTGGATTGAACAGCTCCGGGCTGAGTTTTGCATCAGACCTTGGAGACTGTACTGACTTTCTTAGAGGAGAGTGTTTCTCACCGTGGGAGTTCCCATTGTGGTCATTGCCTACATGCTTTGAGGTCCAGGGACCCCTCTGCATGTCCCCAAAGCATAGCTTTCCAATGGGGCTTGGCATGGTAGAGATCCTGGGAGATGGGGAGGAGAAACGCCATGCAGAGATGTCCGTTCTGCTACTCTTCAGTTATACTCTCCTCCTGATAGCTACTTAGCTACACGGCCTCCCCACAAACACTTCCATGGAAAGCGTGGTCCTGGAAGGTGTGTGCTAATCCATTCTGTGGTTGGCAGAAGAAACTTGAGAAGCCACTTTCCGTATTGACTCAGATGTGAGGTGTGAGGTGGGTTGCTTACTCGAAGATTTGGAATGTGGCTCCCAGTGGTGTGTTGGTGAACCTAGGCTCACGAGGAAAGTGCCTGTGACCATAACTGAATGCTAATAGCTTCTTAGACACAGCTCTGGGCTGTGCGGAGCTTACCCACCAAGGATGGAAATCCTCAGACCGCCCGCCAGCCAGCCTCATGGTTCTCTCCACTGGTCTTGCTGTTATTGCACAGCTGAACCAGCCTGGCACTCTTTCTGTTGATGTTCGGGCTCCTACTAGTGGGAGTGGCCATGGCCAGATAACCAGAGGCCTGCTGAAGTCAAGAGCTGCTGGGAGCTCCGCAAAGCAAGGGCCAGAGTTCCAGAATAGAAACACTTTTCCATTGTTTACCCAAATCCCCAAGATTACATGGAATGCGGGGCTAGCACATCCATGGGGGAGGGTTCAAGCCCCAGCTCAGGGCCAGAGAGGGACTTTATAGGTCAAAAGTCTGTGATGGATAGTTTTAAGTCTAATTGACATAAGCCAAAGTGATCTGAGAGGAGGGAACCCCAATTAAGAAAATGTCTCCATAAGATCGGGTTGCAGGCAAGCCTACTTAGGGCATTTTCTTAATTAGTGATTGATAGGGAGGGCACAGCCTGTTGTAGGTGGTGCCATCCCTAACTGGTGGTCCTGGGTTCTATACGAAGTCGGATTGGAAAAACTCACGTGGAACAAGCCAGTAAGCAGCACTCACTCCTTCATGGCCTCTGCATCACTCCAGGCTCCAGATTCCTGCTCTGTTTGGGTTCCTGTTCTGTGATGATAAACTGTGATGGGGAAATATAAGCTGAATAAACCTTTCCTCCTCAAGTTACTTTGGACATGATGTTTCATCACAGTGATAGTGACACTGGCTAAGCCAGAGGCTGGCTAACATGGAAATTTATCTGTAGGATGATTCTTCAGCCTGGGCTTTAGTTTGTAAAAGCAAATGCCCTGGCCCTCAGTTTCCTCAATGTCTCTGCTGCCTAGGTCTCTCCCAGGTGCTAGGATGATCAGTCCCCAGGATGCAGTATCCAAGGTGTATATCTTTGGAGGAGGTTGGCAAGGAAAGAGCAGAGCAGGGACAGAGATAAGTAGAAGATAATAGACTTCCTCCAAGAAGTTATTGGCGTTTTCCTTACTGTGTGTGAAACAGGCCTAAGAAAGGCTTTCTCTGGGAAGAGACTTGGAAACATGAGGGAGTATGCTTTCTGAGTATCCATCTGCCTTTCTATTATCTGTACCAGATGTTACATCTACAGACGCCTGGGATGAGGGAGGCAGGTAGCATAGGAAAAGAGGATATTTCAAAAGAGACAGAAAGACGATATTAGTTTATTGGGTTGTGTGTGTATGTGTATGTGTGTGTGTGTGTGTGTGTGTGTGTGTGTGTGTGTGTAGTTTTTCTGCACAGGTACAGGGATGGAGGAACAGCAGAGCAGAGCCAGAGGTACAGGTGAGCAAAATTTGCCTCGCTCAGGATTGATTGCCCTGTGCTGCCCAAGCTCTGAAAGAAGCGGTGTGGGTAAAGCTAAAGAGCTTGCAGATGTTCTAAGATGGGTGTCAGTGGGAGGTAGAGCATCTGGGATCATCCTGGGTGTTTCCATCATGGGAACAGGATGCACAGAAATACTGACCTTTTCTCTCACTTCAGCCCCTGCCATTCCAACAGCGAGAAAGTCCTTGGCAGGAGGCAAGAGCCCCAAAGGCATCATCTCCATCAGGGTAGAATGGGACAGGATACAGGCTAGCGAATCCAACAACAGGCTGACTCTCAGTTGGAGAAAACTTTGGCTGTATTCGTGGGTGAGGGAGCTGACACATTCAATCTTTTTCATCCCACACAGCAAGGGACACAGATTCAAGGGTAGGTAGCCCTGCTTTCCTGACAGAGTGGAGCCTGCTCTGCCTTTGGTCTTCCACGAGGTGGCAGCAAATGCCCAGCGTCCTACCTGGTAAGAGGGTGGCACTCTTGTGCTGTAAAGGCTTGTTCTGCCAAGACAGGGGGGACTGGAGGACTGGTCACTGATGAAGAAGATCCTGGAGTTAATCCTGATCTTTTACAGCTGTGTTTCAGCAGTGAGGCCTGGGAAGGAAAACCGAATTGAAAACTGTGCCGTAATGTGGTGCTTCTTGTATCTGGAGAGCTGAGGAATCATGACAATTCTCCTCTGGGTGAATTTTTTGATGTCCAGGCCAATGTTATCTTAAAAGAGGAAAGAATGTCCGCCAGAACTAAGTACACCATGACAGAAGGCATCCTGGTCTGCTTAGCCCTGTGACCAGAAGAAAAAGAATATCTGACTATTTAAAAAAATCTGAACCCACCAGACTGGTCAGGTCTCATTTAACAGAACAACTGGGTTTGTTGGGTTCCTGGTCTCTCAGTATGTCCCAATTAGCTACAAGACATTTTGCTTAAGGAAATGGACCTCTTGATTTATAGGATGTGGATGAGGCTAAGCTGGGGAGTGCTTCCTTGCGAAGTAGTGGGGCTATACTATCCCACTAACTACAAGTCATGCAGAGGGACTTGGGAGAACATGTTTGAGAAAGAGAGAGGAGAGGCTGGAGAGATGGTTGGAGCACTGGGTGCTCTTCCAGAGTTCAATTCCAGCAGCCCCATGGTGGCTCTCTATAATGGGATCTGCTGCCCTCTTCTGGCATGCAGGTATACATGCAGATAGAACATTCATATACATATAATAAATCCATCTTTTTTTTTTTAAAAAAAAGAGAGAGAGAGATAGGAAATGGAGGGGACAGAGGGAAGGAAATGGGATTTGAGAAGCAACTAAGCATATAAATCTGGCATCTAGAGGGACCAGGTTAAACACAGTTATGTCTTTGGCTGCTGTGTGCCTGATGTTGCTAACCCCACAGCTGGCTCAGAAACCCCTCTAAGGAATCATACCAGGTCTTTGAAGAAGACATCAAGCAGAGACATGCTCAGTACACAGTAGGAGGTGACTTTGGTCAGAGTTTGGAGTTGGAAATGTGCTATAAGGACCCAGAGAATTATCTTTTTCCCTTTTGCAGATAAATAAAAAACAAGCAAACCAGGTAGTGAGGGTCAGCCACAGCATTGAGGTGAAGCAGAGGATTCTAGCCTTCTCTGGAGGTTACGGATGAAAGAAAACGAGTCTCTTAGATACATATGGTCTGTGCTACAACTTGCCTCTCATCTGTACTTGAGGCTTCCATAGTATCTCAAGCTTGTTTGGCATTGTCAAGGACCCTTGAAGAGCATAGCAGATCAGATACTGCAAAGCAGAGAGGGTGAGGACTGCCCTTCCCGTGTGTCAGGGGAATCTTTTTCATGACAAATCCAACTCATACAACAACTTGCATTCAACCCAGCATAAAGGCCCCTGGAGCCTATGTATGACCCTAAGAGTGGATGGAGTTGGCCTTGGATGAGCCAGTGTGTTAGGCTGGGAGGCTGACTGACTCCTTGTGAAGCGAGGCTGCGAGTGAATCTGAGCACTGGGCTTTCTGGTAGGGCCCTGCCATAGTGAAGTGTGTTAGATGCTGAGCACACCCTACATAGTTGCTAACAGTTCCTTAAATTTGTATTATAATGAGTTACCCATTATCATGCAACTTTCTATGTACTTTGAGCCTATTCCCCCCATACTGTCCTATACCTCTCAGCCTTCTCCATTAATTCTCTCTGATCCCCTATACTGTTTTTCTTCTATTTTCATGTCATCTGTGCATATGTGATTTGATGAATTTATAAAGCCTAAAACCCACAAATGAGAGAAAACATGCACGATTTATCTTTTGGAGACAGTCTTAATTCATTCAATATAATTATTTCCAGTTGCATCCATTTGAGGAGCTAGACAGATGGCTCAGTGGTTAAGAGTCCTGGCTGCTCCTTCATAGGTCCCAGGCTCTATTCTCAGCACCTACATGAGGATACACAACTATGGGTCACTCAAGTCTTCTACTGACCAGACATGCACATGGTGTTTGGACGTACGTGCAGATAAAACATCCATATAAGAGAAAAATATAAAGGTAGAGAAAACATTGAAGAAGAGTATTCTGGGAAGGCCTTCCTGTGTGCTGTGGCTCATGGTTCAGGTCAGTGCTCTACTGAGTACCATGAGTATGTAGCTTCTATTTTAGACACCAGGGGTGCCCTTTCCCCCTGGTTGACCAAGTTTGGTCTCTTGGGCCTGAGCTGATAAACTGTGCAAAGAGGACCTGGGTTGTTGTTCATAGACCCTAATAAGTAGAAGCTTACTGCATGCCAGATGCTTGGGCATGCAGTGAATAGAGCAGGTGGCCAGCTGAAAGCAAGGCTCCCTTTGCAAGCAGAGTATCTGATGCTGTACCATAAGGGACTGAGGAAGACATCTGACGGTCCCTGCACTCAGGTACTAAGTGACCTGATGCTATATGTCTTAGTCAGGGTTTCTATTCCTGCACAAACATCATGACCAAGAAGCAAGTTGGGGAGGAAAGGGTTTATTCAGCTTATATCCACATGGCTGTTTATCATCAGAGGAAGTCAAGACTGGAACTCAAGCAGGTCAAGAAGCAGGAGCTGATGCAGAGGCCATGGAGAGATGCTCCTTGCTGGCTTGCTTCTCCTGGCTTGCTCAGCCTGCTCTCTTATAGAACCCAAGACTTCCAGCCCAGGGATGGCATTACCCCTTTGATCACTAATTGAGAAAATGCCCCACAGCTGGATCTCATGGAGGCATTTCCCCAAGTGAAGTTCACTTCTCTGTGATAACTCCAGCCTGTGTCAAGTTGACACTCAAAACTAGCCAGTACAATTGACCCCTTGTCAACTTGACACACAAACACATCACTATTAAGCTTCAACCCTAATGTTTTTATTTATCCCCAAGATCTAAAGTCCCACAGTCTTTACATATTAAAAGTTTAATCAATTTAAAATGTCTAATATCTTTTAAAATTCAAAGTCTCTTAACTGTGGGCTCCACTAAAATACATTCTTCTTTCAAGAGGGAAAAATATCAGGGCACAGTCACAATCAAAAGCAAAACCAGTGTCTGGGATCCAACTCACGATATTCTGGGCTCTTCTAAGGGCTTTGGTCACTACTCTAACTTTGCCCTTTGTAACACACATCTTGTCTTCTGGGTTTCAGATGCCTATATTTCACTGCTGCTGCTGTCCTTGGTGGTCATTGCATGGTACTGGCATTCCCAAAACAATGCTGTAACCAGGCTTTACCAATAGCCTCTCATAGACTGTCTTTACGGTGCCAAGCCTCAACTCCTTTGCATGACACCTTCAGTCTTGGGCCAACAATTACAAACTGAGGCTGCACCTTTACCAATGGCCGTCCATGGCCTCTCACTGTGCTAAGCCTCAGTTGTTCTCCATGACCCCTTCATGCTGTCAAAACCAGTACCACCTGGGTGACTCTTACACATTACCAAGTCCTGCTGCAGCACAAGGTACAACCTTGGCTACCTCTGGAACATAGCCTCTTAGTGCTCTCAGAAAACACTCCCCAGAAGATGTCACCTCAATGATGCTGGTCTCTTCTTAATCACCGCTAATTTCTTAGCTCCAGCTAACCAGCATCAATAGTCCCAGCAATGCAAAGTTTTCATTTTAGTAGTTCTGGTATCTTGTTAATCACAGCTGATACTTCAGCCCCAGCTAACCAAAACCACAGAATCTTCACAATCAAAACAACATGACCCTGATAAGAGTCTTTAATCTTCTCTCTGAAATTTTACAAGCCAGGCCTCCATCTCTGTACTGCTCTCAACAAGATCTTCTAAGCTCCCACAGACATTCCACAGAGTTCTTAAAAGTGGCTCTTCTAGCTCAAAGTTCCAAAGTCCTTCCACAGTCCTCCCCAAAACATGGTCAGGTTGTCACAGGAATACCCCACTCCTGGTACCAATTTGTCTTAGTCAGGGTTTCTATTCCTGCACAAACATCATGACCAAGAAGCAAGTTGGGGAGGAAAGGGTTTATTCAGCTTACATCCACATGGCTGTTTATCATCAGAGGAAGTCAGGACTGGAACTCAAGCAGGTCAAGAAGCAGGAGCTGATGCAGAGGCCATGGAGAGATGTTCCTTGCTGGCTTGCTTCTCCTGGCTTGCTCAGCCTGCTCTCTTATAGAACCCAAGACTTCCAGCCCAGGGATGGCACTACCCCTTTGATCACTAATTGAGAAAATGCCCCACAGCTGGATCTCATGGAGGCATTTCCCCAAGTGAAGTTCACTTCTCTGTGATAACTCCAGCCTGTGTCAAGTTGACACTCAAAACTAGCCAGTACACTATAACACCAGGCTTTCTGCCCAGCCACATGTGGTGGCCCTTTATAAGGGACCAACAGTGTGCTGGAATTTGCTCCTTTATATTAAGGCCCAGAAGAGGCCAGTATGAAGGGATATTTATGTTGAGAACGCTCTAACATGCTCACTTCAAGTTGACACATCAATAGGCTGAGACACTCACATTTCCCTTTTGGGGTACAAAGGTATTGGACTTGAGGGAGGAAGGGATCTTAGCATGGTGACAACATGGGGATGGTGTCTCAAGGGCGCTGGAGGAGCAGCTCCTACGTGTTTCCAAAGTCTCCATTCCTCTGTGAGGAGAGCTAGACCAGCTGAGAGGCAGGAAGGCTGCTCTCAGGGCCACACCCTTGACTTGCTGAAGTTTGGCTCTCCCACAGATGCACTCTTTGCCGAAGCTTCCTTCTGCAGTACCTGTTGTTTTCCATTGACAAGCAGGAGCAGAAGAGAAGACAGTGTCATCACAGATCCTGTGGACAGCTGGCCATGCTCTGGGCCAAAGCTGTTTTTTTTTTTTTTTTTTTTTTTTTTGAGGACACAGGAGCTTCACCTCCAAAAATAAAATAAAATAAAATAAAATAAAATATAAACAAAACTAAAACAAACTCCTGTTCCCTCCCCCCCACCGCCCCTGCTCACCATCCCACCCCTTCCTGCTTACTGGCCCTGGCATTCCCCTACACTGGGGCATAGAACCTTCCCAGGGCCAAGGGCCTCTTCTCCCATTGATGACTGACTTGGTCATCCTCTGCTATACACATGCTGCTGGAGCCATGAGTTCCCCGATGTGTACTCTTTGATTGTAGTTTTAGTCCCTGGGAGCTCTGAGGGTACTAGTTAGTCTATATTGTTGTTCGTCCTAAGGGGCTGCTCCTTGGGTCCTTTCTCTAGCTCCACTGGTTTTTATTTGATGTTTTACTCCTCTCTCTTCTTTTTCTTTTTTTTTTTCCAATAAAAGTGTTCTTGTTTGTTGGATGAATTAACTGCAGAAAAACCTTGAGAAATCCCAGAAGGAAAGCATGGCGTACGGCTGGGCTGCCATTCTGAAGAGTTTGAGGATTGTCCTAACAATCTCTGTAGGTAGAAGGGAGGGAGCCACAGAACCATGTGAGCACAGGAAGAAGTGCTGCCTCTCAGAGGATCCCTCTAGCTGCCTCCTCCTTCTTCTCCCTCTCTTTGCTCCCATCCTTTGTGCTTGCACTCTGAGCAGAAGGGTGATGGGGTGGGGGTAGGGAGGTAGGGTGGAGGTGGAGTGGTGGTGGTGGAATGTTAGGGAGGGCTTCTTTTGTTTTTGTTCTTTTTTTGTGTTTTTTTTTTTTGTTTTGTGTATTTGTAAGCAGGATTTTTTTTCCCCACCAAACATTGTTTGGTATGACATCTGGGGATATGGGGGGAAGGGAGCTAGTGAGAGCTCTTGAGGAGGATCCAACAGGACCAGCAGTGGATCAGAAAGGAACCTCTGCATATAGGTGCTCTTACAGCACCCATGAGCTCTAGAACAGTATGAGCAAGGTGTCAGAAAGCAGACTCGGGTAGTTTAGACAACAGAACCTCAGGTGCTCTCCTGACATGCCATGGGTTTGGAGCACACTCTTGGAGCTAGTGCAGAGGCATCTGCAGCTCTGAGTGTCTTCAGAGTTCTCTGAGTCCCTCCCTTGGGCATCATTGCCTATAGGATACCCAGGGTATGTTCTGAGCAACATAGCCCAGGCTCTCTTATGACACTCACTGGCACCAAGTATCTGTCAGGGCAGCACAGGTCCCCAGCTAATTTGGTGTCAGGGGAAGTATTCTAGAATTCCATGGTCTAGTTTTTTCCTCCTAGGATTCAATAACAAAGCTGAAAAAATTCAGCTGGCCCATTCAACTCTTAATGATTCTATAAAGCAAGACTAAAGTTACTTAGACAGTTATTCAGATAAATTCTGGCTGTAGCATATAATAAAACCTTTTTACCAATTGCTTTTCTCATTTCTGTTATAGTTGTAAAATGTTACTAAACTGATCGTCTCCTACTTGGGTTTACCTGAACCACCCATGTTCAATTAGCCGTGTGCTGCCTCCTGATTTCAAAGGTCCGTACTAGAAATTGGCTTTAAGGAACTTTTTTCCCCTTCACAATCATTTCCATGGTGATTATCTACCTATATGCTCATTGAGGTGAGCATGATGTGTCTAGGCAAGGCTACCTGTGGGAAGGAGGTGTTTCCCATATCTACGACTGGTTAATAGGTCAAGGGAAAGGCTACTGTGAGAGATGATGGCTGAAGGAATGTCTGAAGGCACAAAGGACTAATGTGAGGTACATTTCCTTCTTTCTTTTTATTATTAAACCCAAAAAGGGTTTTACATTTTTATTTTTTTATATCTTATAGTTTCTTTTTCTTTTTTCCATTTATTTATTTACCCTGCATCCTTCCCCTCTCAGACCTTCCCTCCCCCTCCCCTCTCCCCATGCTCCCTCTGAGGAGAAAGGGAGTCCTCCTATGGACATCAATCTACTTTAGCATATCAAGCCATAGTAGGAGTAAGCTCATCTTTTCCTATTGAGGCTAGACAAAGCCTAACTGGAGGTAGATTAACTGATAAGGTTCCCCTGTGAGCTCCTGGCTTGCACTAGGAAAGATGGCTCCCTGTGGTGTCTAAAAACAACATGCTTGGAGGAGTTCACAGACTGAAACAGTGATTCCAAAGGCACTTGTTCATTAAAGCTCCTTGGCTGTCTCAGGTGAAATTTGAGTGGCTCTCAATTCTAAGACAATACCTCCCTTCTCTGAGATACGACTGGATTCAAAGTGGAGTACCCCCGCTGACTCTGATTCACCCTCCCCTTCTATGAGGCAGCTCTCCCCTGCTGTCTAGCCTGTGTGGGGCAGCCGACCTTTTTCTTTGGAGTGGCAGCTACCCACAATCACATCTTGAGCTGCTCCAGGTTGCAGCATCCCTAGAGAATGAGGCATAAAGTAAAGCACACTGCTTTCTGGCATGCCCTGAAATGGCTTGCAGAAATGGAAATGAATGGATTCCCTTGAGTTTATGGGAAAATCTTGTGGCATTTTCTCTGCCTCCCTAGCATTTTCTGTTTGATAGTCATGGCTGACTTTCTAGAAAGATCTCTTATTATCTACTAGCCTACTCTGTGGTGCTTCCATGGCAATGATGGCTGTGCCAGCTGTAGCTCACTTGAACATACACCTGTCAGGCTTAGCTACGTTCTGTGAGACTCTCTGGATCTCATGCTGGGAAAACTGGTTTGAGCCATCTCTGTGTGCTGTCTCCTAATCCACACATAAGGAGTCTGGTCCATTCTTCTCCTGACCCAAACAGCTTTCTTAACACTGAGACCAAAGGGGACAAAACATCTCTAATGAACTCCAGGGTTTCACAGAATCACTGATCCAACTTCCAAATCAAGTCATGTGGAAAGGATAGTTTCTGCCTGGCCCGTGCAAGCTATTTTTGCTAGAAAATCCCAGCCACCTTAAGAATGGAGTTGCACAATAGAAGGGAGCTGGGGCCCCTGAGAAATTCTTAAGAGTTTCCAATGCTCCTAGCTCCCTCCCCTGATATTCCAGAAGAGTATCCACGTAATAAAGCAGATATGAGCTGTTCCATTCTGCTGGTTACTGGGCCAGTCCCATGATGTTTCTAGGAGGCTGAGGCATTAGGTGATTTGTGTCTCTTTCTCTAGATCTGCATCTAGAGGCTTTGTCCAAGCTCTCCCCAACCCCAACCATACAGAGTTTATTTTGAGGATGAGATGAAGGTATGAAGGGTGAGACCACCTGCCAAAAAATGGACCCAGTACTTTGGGTGGGTTCACTCATCTGCCATGGCTGATTAATGAATACCCAGACATTGATCTAATGTTAGTCTGTGACCCCCACCCCAGCATACATCTACAGAAGCAGAGGACGACAGTGGAAGGTTGGGACTCTCATATAGAGGAAGGGACTGAAAAGGACTTACAGAGATGAACAGGACTTGTAAGTCTTAGAGGAGACCAACCAGGGAGATCTATAGTGTAGTTAGGAATCTAGTAGTCTATATTCAGGGTACTGGGCCAACTTTCTACCTGGCCCTGGAGACTGCAGGACATACTCATGCCAGTGAACAGATTAAGCATCCACAGAAGACAGGATCTTTCTATAAATCCTCTTTTGTCCCATGAGACTTGCCTGAGCCCGTGTACATGTTTGTTTTGTTTGTTCTTCTTTTGAATTCTCAGCAGCATTTTCTGTGGCTGCCCTGGGCTCCTTGAGCATCACTGTCATGGAAGCCCTGCCTTGAACCAAGCTGACCAGCTCATGCTGTGTAAGATGTGGTTAGAGGCTGAAGGTCCTCTGAGAAGTGCTGTGTGGGTGAGTGGGGGTTAGCAATAGGGGGCACTGCACCAGCACGGTGGTGTTTGGCAACCCTGTCTGAACAAACCTCAGAATCCTGGGTCTCAGATTCTGTGGCCAGAGGACCTGATTCCATCAGTCATTGAAGAGGGTCATGTGAAGAGCTGAGACCATGTCCCTCCTTTAAAAAAATTCAAACTACATCTCAGGAGAAATAACTGCTCATACAAAAGTGAGAGACTGGAATGTTCCCATTATATTTGTAAGAAACAAAGACTCATCCGTGGTCTAGAGCCTCCCAATTGCCATTGTCAAGGCAAATTTGGGTTCAAGGAGACAGAAGAGGCAGTAAGACACTGCACCTGGTCGTAAAGTGATCCCTGAAGCACAAACCAGCCAGACTCCCCTGTCCTGACCTGACAGTCCTCCTTCTTCCTTGTCCCTCCTTCCTCCTTTCTCCCTCCTCCCCTCTCTCTCCTCCTTTCTCTTTTTTTTCCCTTTTTGCTCCTTTCTTCATGGGCCCAGGATCATTCTTCTTGTTCATACATCCTCTCCACAACTCACTGACTCATCGTGATACAAGCCTGGTACTTATGCACGGGTCTGTGTGTGTTCACGTCCTACCTGAAGATTCAGCACAACGGCTACGACTCAAAGGGAAAATTGTTACAAGTGATGGTTTCTCAACAAATCACCTTCTCCTGTTCCTTGGGAAAAAGCTGACTTTCTAAGCTGTGAAGAAATCTCTTGGGGGAGGGGCTGGAAGTTAGAACAAGGTATTGACCAATCACTGTCTCTTCCAGGGAACCCCCCACTTCTTCTTCCATACCTGGAGGATGCTCTGCTTCCAGGGCAGCCAATGCTACTGGCAGCCCCTTACTTCATCCTCCTCACTGTGCGTCATACCCAGGGCCCTGCTCTAGGGAGCAGGTGCGGGCTGACTCACCACTGCCTGGACAGTCAGGCCTCACTTAGCACAAGACTGGGTGGCTTTAAGCAATTCCGTTTCTCAGCTCATCAGTGCATGATCAGGGACCTGTGCTCGGCCCCTCAGAGTTGGTAGGTGACAGTAATGAGAGAAACCGGTATGACAGGGAGGAGAGAGGAGAGGAAAGTGATTTAGGAGAGGAGAAGAGAGGCTAAGTAGGGTCAGGTGAAAGACGTCAGGCAGGAAATGTTTCCAAGGTGGCACTAGAGAAATTCAGAGTTTTAATACAGAAGGTTTAGAAAAATCCCAGTTTATAAGTACAAATTTTGTTTATCTCGCAATGTCCATTCAGGCTATGAACACACCCAGAGTCTGTCTCTTTTACAGTGATGACTTCCAGATTCTGTCTATTAATGAGTCAGCATCTCAGAAACTCAAAGAAGTGCTCATTCTGCATGCTCATCCCTGTATGCCTGTGCTCATCCCTGCATGCTAGTGCTCATCCTGTATGCCTGTGCTCATCCTGTATGCTAGTGTTCATCCTTGGATGATAATGCTCATCCTGCATGCTAGTGCTCATTCTACATGGGTGTGTCCATCTGTACATACAAGTGCTCATCCTTGCATGATAATGCTCACCCCTGCATGCTGGGGTCTTTAACTGGATCTCCACTGGTCCAGAGAGTTTGAGGGGAGCAGATGGATGGCGTGGCAGGGAAAAGCCCTCTCCAATGATTTTTGGTGTTGTTAACATTTAAGGTATTCCTAGGAGTGGAACAGTTTGTAAAAACGACGTTGTCAAAGTGTTTAGCACCCCTAGGCTTGCTATAGAACCACAGAGTTCTGAAATGCCCCTTTGGGCCTTACTCCCTCAGCAGAAGATGAATCTATAAGGACCAAGAGAGCAAGTTTCTGTTGAAGTTCCCACCAATACTGTGAGGGATCTCAGTGTAGAGGTAGAAGCCGTGGTGGCCTGGCTCTGTGGGGGAAATTACTTATGCTAAGAAGGGGTAGCTCTTGGATCCTTTAGACATAGAGCACAATTCTACTTGGTATGCCCAGCATCTCAGCTTTGACGAACTTGAATGGCTGAAGGAAGAGTTTAATCCTCCTCCTCATGCACCAAAATGACAGGTGTCCCCAGCCATCGTTACACAGCAAATACCAATTTTGCATAACTTTTAGAAACACACCTACAATATTTTAGCATGTCTTATGCCTTTGGAAAATTTTAGTTTAAATAATAAAACTGTATAAATTATACAAATAAAATGTATATAAAATCAATAATTAGAAAGACAAGCTTACACACAATCACTATTTAGAAAGGACATAAACGTTTTCTAACTAAACACCTTCCCATCAGCTCCCAGTGTCTAGTTTCTTCCACTGGCAACAATCATACAGGTGAGAATGAAATTCTGATTTTCACTGCTTCCTGCTGTACAAGCTTCTGGTGTATTGTGTTCTTTGGTCACATGCCCTTGGTACCATCTGGATGGCCCTTCCTGACCCTACATCCCCTTATCACTGTGGCAGACACAGAACAGACTCATCCTGAGATTTATTCTCTTAGTAGGATGTTCATAGACATTTCTTCCAGAAAATAGTTTGGAACTCATATCCTTCCCTGTCTACCACTTTGTGAATTTTTGAAATATGGCTTACTAAAGTGCTTACTTTACTAAACCCCCTGTTAAGTGTAGAAGTGCGAAGCTTTACGGAAGATACCTGCAGACCTCTTCAGTGACTTGTGGATGTAGTGATTAATGGTGGGGGGGTATGTAAAGCCCGCAGCATCTTCATCATTTTTAGTGACCTTGAATTGGCTTTAGCAGCCAGTTCCAAGGGGACTCTCCTTGAAAGAAAACAGAATCAAACTAGCATATGTGTGACCTGCCTTGTGACCACTGTTGGCTTTCCAAGCCACTTAAGATCTGCCTTTGAACTCAGATGGTCACATGCTTCTTTTTTGAAGCTGGCTGGGGGCTGAGCTCAGAACCAGGAAGTCTTTAAGATTATCACTGTGTAAGGAACCCTTCCTTACATCTGATGTCTTGTCCCAGTTTGTTAAAGTCACGTAGGCATCTGGCAACGTCTCAAATTTTCTTTTGATGTGCTTATGGGCTCAGGGCAGGGTACCTGCGGTTTGCAGCAAACTGAGTCAGAGGAGCAGCGGCGTAGCCTGTTTTCAGACAAGCTGTCTGCTCAGGTGGCACCTCAGTGGACACAGGGTCCACCTAAATCATTTCCCCTGACATCTGCATAATGAACGCCAACACCATCAGTTGAAACAATTGCCTCTAGAGACACAGAATGCACAGAGAAACTCCTTGTCGTCCCAGAAGAAAGTGTGACTTTTCTTCTTCCAAAGACCTTCGCAAAGGGACGCTTTACATAAACACTATCAGATGTATTCAGTTGTGATGAATTAAAGTCTACAATTATTTTAATAGGGCCTTTATTTTTTTTTTTTGATATTTTCGTCACTGTAAGGACAGATACAGAATGTTCTTTCTCTAAATTAAACCCCAAAATATTTAAAGAATACTGTCTGGCAGTAGCATCCAACAGCTAGGTTCTAAGTGGCGTCTCAGAAAATGATAGAGCAAGCTGGATGTAGGGATAATTTTCCAAAGCTAAGTCACAGCAGGCACTGTTTTCTCAGTGTCTAAAATGTTTTGTTGGTTGGAGCAGCCTGTGCAGGCAGGATGCTCCTTCCTCACGGATGGCTGCGTAGTTCCAGCCAGCTCAACAACATGCCACGCTGTGCTTTTTTTAGGTGAGGGATTGCCTATTTTGAGGCTGCTCTGAGCTTGCCTAGTGGAAATGCTGCTGGCTCTTGACCTCAGTGTTCCATCTAGGAAAGGGTAGCCATCACCTGTCACAGGATGAGCCTTCTGCAGTATCTTAAGACCATCGAAAGCTGTTGGCTCCTAAACTGTCTCACCAACTCAGGAGCTGAACTTCCTTTCTGCCCTGTAAGTCTATGGTTCTCCTTTGATGCTGCTAATATTAGCTTACAGAAATCAAATCTCTAAGGGCTTCTGAGGGCTGAGAAGAATGTGTCCTACTCTGTTGGGTCATCAATGGGAATGTGCTTACCTCCTTATCCCCCCATCACCACATACCCCAAGATTTGTGGGCTAGCCATGCCTTGCCTGGAATTGCCACTTAGGAAATCAGGTGCTCTGGGACTAAGACACCCCTGACCTTCTTGAGGATCCCACTCATGAAAACTTAAGAGATCCCACTCTGCTCAGGTTTGCTGACCCAGTCCCTCTCCTGCCCAAGGGTCTTGTGGTCAGTGTGTTCCAGGAGGGACAGCTGGATCCTTGCCAACTAGACCTCTTTCTTAGCTTCTTCATACTCCAGTACGGGATACCCTCTAGCTCCCAAGGGAAGACTTACACCAGCTGGCCTAACAGGGCTAAGTCTATTGTCACTCTGGACTCTAGTTCTAGAGCAAAGGGGGTGCTGGCTGTTGGTGTCAGCAGTGGGTGAGTGGGGTCACCAGGGCAACCCCTTTGCGTCCTGTGCTGCTTCTGTGGGGATGAGAGTATGGACAAAGGGGTAAGGGATTCCCACTCAACTCAGGGAGAAGAATCCTCCTTTGTATCAGGTTTGGACATTTGGGAGCAGGGGACTGTTTCTTCCCATTCCTCCCTTGGCACCAGGCTTGTAGCTGTCACTTTTATACTCAGAGACATTTTAGGAAAAGCATAGCACAGTCATCTATCCAGTGGGGCAGGAGAGATGGGACTATAAAAAGGAGGGAGCTGTGGAGATTCAGGAGTGCTGTGCTTTGTGCTGACTCTGAGGGGGAAAATGAATTGTTGTGAAGAAGCATAACAGAAGGCCTGGGGCACACAGCTGCAGCTGCAGCTGCACCTGCATGGGTCAGGCTGGTGTGTGTTGGACACAGGGAGGGCAAACTTGTCACAGGGAGGAGGAGGAGGTTAGGGGCGACTTTTCTAGGATGGAAGGCTGGCCGAGCTAAGGATTCAGGTTTCTATGACTGATCCAGGGAGAATAGGACGAGAGGAAAGAGCTCATACTGCACTCTCCACCCACTGCAGCTCATAACACCCAGAGGTCGAATGGGACACAGCAGAGGTCTACATGTAAGTCCCCAGGAATAGGTGGCAGTTATGATGCAGGTGACATTTGCTCATGGGGTGGCTGTGTTGCAGAACTGGCACCAGGATGATCTTAGTGTTGGGTTCTTGGCCTTGTATTTTACTCTCTCCTTTACTCTCTGCCAAACTTAACATGAGGTACTTCCTGCTATCATGTAACTCCCTTGCATTATCATGAACAAACCCAACACACTGCCCAAGTCTAACCATCTTAAGAATCCACCACTGCCTGACTCCATGCTGGGCTTTCTTCCTGGAGCTCTTCATTGTTTATTTATATTTTATTGGACAGTAGAAGCACATCCGGTGCTCCTGAGGCTCTGTAACATGCAGGAGGGCCATGCATTTGTTTAAGGCTTTCCCTATTTTAGGGTACCCGGCCTGCCTAGAGCCACGAGACTTGCTGAAGGTGCAGTGGAGAAGCACATTCTGTGATTTGGTCAAAGAGCTGGCCAAATACTATGAAACCAGTGCTGGAGTCAAGGGAGGGGAGCTCATAGCTCCCTTCTGCACGAAACACTTTAGGATATTTTTGGAGCTTGAAGTCTACCATGAAGCAGAGGCTGGGCATCTTTGTCATTCCTCAGCCGATCTGCCCCTGCAGGCGCATGGCAGGTGATGTAGTAGGAAGGAGTGAACAGGTGTGTACTCTCAGCATGTAGCTATGTGACACTGGGGAAGCCATCAGTCCAGCTAAGAGGATGCTGCAAACAGCCCTTAGCTTATACTACACTCAAGAGTATGGTATGTCAGATGTAAACCATGGTCTTCAGTTTCATAGCTGAATAAGAAACTAGCCATGTTTGTACAACTCTAAGAACACACAAAAATGAACCAAAATGGATGGAATGAGAAGGCTTCGGTGTGCAAGTCTCAAAACAACACCCTGGAATTTAAGAAAGTAAATGTTCCCAGCAGAGCCAATACAATAGCAAAAAATTCAGCAACTGTGAGATTCCCCTATATTTGACAGCAGGTGGCGCTGTGGGACAATGGACAGAGCGAAAGCCACCTTGCAGAAATCCTGGATGATGGGGTATACCCATTTGCCCTTTGTTCCTTTCCCCTAGGGAAAGGGCCCTTCTTCACCTCTTGGCCCTGGAAGGCTCTAGGAGGTCTATTCCAATGTAAAGGGATAGGAGCAGCCAAGAAGATACCATAGTGTGCCATTGGTAGTAAGCAATGGGATTAAAAGTTACCTGCCAGAGGGAAGACATTGGGGTAATCTCTGTGGGAAAGGAAAGCATAGTTTGAAATGCAGGTGTCCTGGAAGGCCAGGCTTGTACCAGAGAGGCAGCACTGGGGATGTTGGGAACTTCTATCTTAGTTTTAAAATTGTAGCTTGTAAATTAAGTAGTTTTCTAATTATTTTTCCTTGTTATTAAAAATAGATTATTTTCTCATACATTATATTCAGATTATAGTTTCCAATCCCTTTTCTCCTCCCAGTTCCTTCCCACCTCTTCTTCCACTCAGATCCATTTCCTTTCTGTTTCTCATTAGAAAAGAACAGGCTTCTAAGAGATAATAAGAAAACACAACAACATAAAATGAAATGAGATAAAAGCCACCAGGATGAAGTGGGACAAACACAAGGACAGAAGGAAAAGAGCCCAGGAGCAAGCACAGAAGAGAAGAAGAGAAGTCAGAGAAGTCAGGATTGTTTTCAGCTATCCTGGTTTTGTTTATTTGCTTGTTTTCCTTTGTTTTTTTTGTTTTGTTTTTATTTTCTATACGAAGCTGAGAATTGTTCTTTGAAATCTTTGAAGTGTGTTGAAGGGATTGCATTGAATCTGTTCATTGCTTTTGGTAAGATGGCCAGTTTTACTATGTTAATCCTAGTGATCCACAAACATGGGAGATCTTTTCATCTTTAGATATCTCTTTGAATTTCTTTCTTCAAAGACTTGAAGTTTTTATCATAAAAGTCTCTCTTTGGTTGGTTAGAGTTACCCCAAGGTATTTTGTATTATTTGTGAATTTGTATTATTTGTGCACAATTGTGATAGGTGTTGTTTTCCTGGTTTCTTTCTCAGATAATTTGACATTTGTATATAGGAGGGCTACTGATTTTTGTGCATTAATCTTGTATCCAGCTACTTTGCAGAATGTGTTTATTAGCTGTAGAAGTTTCCCAGTAGAGTTTTTAGGGTCACTTATGTATATCAAGTCATCTGAAAATAATGGTACTTTGACTTCTTTCCAATTTATATCCCTTGATCCTTCAGTTGTGTTATTGCTCTAGTTAAAGCTTCAATTACTATACTAAATAAGCATAGAGAGAGTGGGAAGCCTTGTCTTGTTCTTAATTTTAGTGAAATTTGTTTTGAGTTTCTTTCCATTTTAAATTGATGTTGGCCATGGGCTTCCATGCAGTAAACTGCATTCAGTATATGCCTTAGATCCCTAATCTCTCCAGGACGTTTATCATGAATACATGTTGGATTTTGTCAAAGGGCTTTTTAAAAAAAATTTTTAATTTTTTAATTTTTATTTTTGCATCTAATGAGATGATCATGTGGGTTTTTCCAGTTTGTTTATATAATGGATTACACTTATTGATTTTTATGTATTGAACCATCTCTGCATCTCTAGGATGAAGCTGACTTGGTCAAGGTGGGTAAATCTGGATGTATTCTTGAATTCAGTTTACATGTATTTTATTGAGTATTTTTGAACTTATGTTAAGGGAAATTCATCTGTATTTCTTTATTGGCTCTTTATATGGTTTTGGTATCAATGTAACTGTGGTCTCAAAAAATGAATTGGGCAATGTTCCTTCTGTTCCTAGTTTGTGCGATAATTTGAGGAGTATTGGTATTAACTCTTCTTTGAAAGTCTGGTGGAATTCAGTTCTAAAACCATCTGACCCTGGGTGTTTTGTTTTGTGTTTTTGTTTTGGTTGGGTACATTTAATGACTAATTTTATTTTTCTAGGGGTTATACATCTGTTTAAATTGCTTATATGATCTTGATTTAACTTTGGCAAGTAGGACGTATCTATAAAATTATCTATTTCTTTTTATTTTTTTATTTGGTAGAGTAGCTGTTTTTAAAGCATGCCCTTATGAGCCTCTAGATTTCCTTGGCGTTGTTACATCCCCCTTTTCATTTCTGATTTTGTTAATTTTGCTGAGAGTTTGTTGATTTCCTTGATTTTTCTCAAAGAATCAGCTCTCTGCTTCATTGATTCTTCGTGTTCTCTTATTTTCATTTTATTTATTTCAGCCCCTAGTTAGAATATTTCCTGTTGTCTGTTCCCTTTGGGTATAATTATTTTATTTTGTTCTAGAGCTTTCAGATATGCTGTTAGGTTTCTAGTATGAGATCTATCCCAGGATTTTTTTTTTTTTTTGTTTTCTCTGTGTAGACCAGGCTGGCCTCGAACTCAGAAATCTGCCTGCCTCTGCCTCCCAAGTGCTGGGATTAAAGGTATGTGCCACCACTGCCCAGCTGGATTTTTTTTTTAAATGTAGACATTTAGTGCTATGAACTTGTCTCTTGGAGCCACCTACAGTGTGTCTCCTATATTGTGTATTCATTTTCATTCAATTCAAGAAAGTCTTTAATTTGTTTCGACCTGACCTATTTTCATTCAATGGGAATTGTTTAGTTTCCATGAGTTTTTAAGGTTTCTGTTGTTGATATCCAGCTTTTTAATAAGTAGTGGTGTGATAAGATACAGGGAGTTATTTCTATTTTCTTGTGTATGTTGATACAAGGAATTATTTCTATTTTCATGTGTATGTTGAAACTTGCTTTGTGGCTGAATATGTGGTCCATTTTTGAGAAAGGTTCATAATGTGCAGAGAAGAAGATATATTCTTTTGAGTTTGGGTGAAATGTTTTATAAATATATGTTAGATCCATTTGATTTAGAACACCAATTAGCTCCAGCATTTCTGTTTAGTTTTTATATGCATGATTTGACTATTGATAAGAGTCTGGTATTTAAGTCTTCTATTATCAGTGTGTGAGGTTCAATATGTGATTTAAGCTGTAGCAGTGTTTCTTTTACAAACTTTGGTGCCTTTGTGTTTGGGGCATAGATGTTAAAAATTAAAATGTCATTCTGGTAGATTTTTCCTTTGAGTATGTGGTATCCTTCCCTATCTCTTCCAACTAGTTTGGTTTGAAGTCTATAGATGTTAAAATGGTTCCATCAGCTTGCTTCCTAGGTTTGCTAACTATTCTTTGATTTTGTTATTCTTTCCCCATGCTTCCTCCCCCATATCTTCCCATCCTCCTGTAGATCCCCATCCTCCCCTCTCCCATGCCCTCTCATCCTCCTACTGATCCTCATCCTCCCCTCTCTCATATCCTCCCATCTTCCTGCTGGTCCCCATACAGCCCACTCCTGTACCATCTAGACCTCCTGATGGTCCCCATCCTCCCCTCTCCCATGCCCTCCCATCCTCCTGCAGGTCCCTATCCTCCCCTCTCCCACGCCCTCCCATCCTCCTGCTGATCCCCATACAGCCTACTCCTGTACCATCTAGACTTCCTGATGGTCCCCATCCTCTCCTCCTGTCCTCTCACTCACACCATTCTCTCCTCTCCTGTACCCTCTGCCTTCTTGATTATCCCCTTTCTCCGTCTTCCCCCTTCCTCTAGAGATCTCTTTCTCCCCCCTCATGGCTCCCTTTCTAGTTTTAGTAACTACACCTTCCCTGCTTTCATACAGTTGTAAAAATTAAACCTACAATCTTCATATGTAAGAAAACATGCTGTCTGTCTCTCAGAATCTTATTTTAGTTAATACAATAATCTCTAACTGTCCATTTCCATATAAATGTCACGATTTCAGTTTTCTTTAAGGCGGGATAAGGTTCTCTTGTGTTTATGTACCACACTTTGTCTATTCGCCTACTAATGGATACGTAGACTAGGTCCATTTCTGAGCTCCTGTGGAGGTAACTCTTTGGTGTGCTGGCTTAGAACCTTCCGGTACATGCTCAGGAGTGGTATGGCCAGATCAAATGGTAACATTAGTTTTAGTTCTGTGATATCAATAGTGACTGCTCCTATTTTACAATTAGGTGATAGGACCCCCAAGAGCTAGGCCTAATGGGAAGATCAGTGGAGCAGACTCTTGAAGTAGATGGTAGGAATCTTGCCCTTCCCTGAGGTTTTTCTTTCTTTCTTTTTTTCCTTGTGTGTGTGTGTATGTGTGTTTCAGACATGAGTTGAACAGGTCTGTTGCACTATGTGACCCCACCATAGTGTTCTGTCTTACTAGAGGCCTAAAACTATGTGGTCTATCAGTCATGGACCAAAACCCCAGAACCATGAGCAACAATAAAACTTTCTCCCTATCATTTATCATGCCAAGTGTCAGTTATCATAATACAAAGCTGACTAACACAGAGTGGGAAGACAGGAAGGATTCAAGATGGGAGAATGAGTGTTAATGAACAAGCTAAGATGATTATGGTGAAATAATGTTTCTACATCTTATAAAATATATGATATGTCAATATGTTTTTAATCCAAGCCTAGAGAAGAAGGATATCTGAGTCAGACCAGAAAAAGGCTGTGGCATTTATTCATCTGTGCTTTGTGGTGACTGGAACATAATGAGAGAACTGAATGTATTTGAAAGTGTCTTGCTGATTCTGAATGAACATGGAATTGTCAGGAAGGATCTGGAGTCTGTGCCAGCTTCTCTCAAGCCTTCCAGGCTTATGTGATTCTCTTAGCCTTCCTCCCACTCATCCATTAGAGCCTTGATGTGTAGGAGAAGCATTAGCACGGTCTGGCCTGGACTGCTCCTGTGAAAAAACATGAGATGGAAGCTATTGCAGCCTCAGACTGATGATAAAATTAACCATCTGGTTTCCTCAAGCCTCTGACTCCAACATGTTATCATATCTTTGCCCAGGCAGCTTGAGACTTGCATTTGCCAATACCTAGCTCCAAAGCAGTGAGGACTTCTATTCACACAGGAGGACCCTGGATCCATACATAGGTAGGTTCCTGCAGGAGAGAAGGCAGGCTGAGCATCGTCCCCAGTACTAATACCTCTGACATTTCAGGTGCCACTCAAGTCACTGAGGTATGAATTTAAATTCAAAGGTACCATTTGCATTTAGCTAAGCAGAGACTTCACTTCCAGCAGGACAAGCTCCAAGAGGCAGGCTCAGCCACTTTCAGTTTTGCAGTGAGCCCAAGACCCCCTGCTCACCTTAAAGGATGGAGTGCTAGGGCCCCAGCCAGCAGTGAATAGTAGGGTTGACAATGGTCTCATTTCAGACAGGCCTTTCACGTGATGCATGACTTTGAGTTAATTTTTGTTAAAAGAAATTAGTACATTTATTTTATAGGCATGAACATGCCACAGCACACATGTGGAGATCAGAGGAAGAAAACCTGTGGGAGTTGGTTCTCTCCCTCTACTGTGTGAGTCCTAGGTGGCAGTAGGGGTATCAAATCTGGGTACTCAGGGATGACAGTAAGTACCTTTACCTGTTGAGCCATGTCCCTGTCCCTAAATTTTATTTTTAGAGGATAATCCAATACATTTGTGTTGTACGCCCTTATCTTTTGATATGTGCTGGAATTATGGAATAAGTATAATAATTAACTAACCTAGCACCTGACACACTTAGTTTTTTTATAGGGAGAACATTTCACACACCAGTCTTTCAACAACTCTGAGACATAAAACACAGTGCTGTGGTCACATTCTGGGGAGCAGCCCTTCCTGTCTGACTGAAGCTTCACTTTCAATCCTGCATCTCCTGAGACTCACTCACCTCACATGCTGGGTAGCACTACTTGCTATGTGTGTCTAGAAACTCAAGCCTAACCTATGTCATACATGACCTATAAGTACATCACCTGGGGGTATATATGAAGTAAGAGGCAAAAAAACCAAATTTATACAGATTTTCCCATGCTGGTCATAATCTTATTTTTGTTCATTTTTATTTTTACACCTGAGTATGTGTATATGTCTCTGTGGGTATGTGTATATGTGTGCATAGCTACAGAAGGTGTAAAAAAGACTCAGATTTCCTGGAGCTGGAGTCACAGGCATTTGTGAGCAGCTTCTTGAGTATACTGGAAACTATGCTACTCTAGAAGAACGGCAAGCACTCCTAACTGCTAAGCTGTCTCTCCAGCACCTCTAGCCATTTTATTTTAAAAAGCAAATTTAAAAATCTTTCTCTTTGCTACTTCCTCCAAGTAATAACTCAGATAATGTTGAAGTAAATGTTGAAATACTTGCATGTAGTTTCAAAACCAGTTTGTACATATCTTTGACTCTGTACAAAGTGGGTGTTTCAGTGTCAAATGTGTAAAGGAGTCATAGGACTACTTCAAAGTCTGTTTAAAAGGAAGGTTTTTATTGTAAATTGGAGGGAAAGTACTGCAAGAGGTATCCAGAAGAGTCCAGAGCAGAGAGAGAGAAAGTAGTAGACCTAGACATGGTCTGTAGGATGAGCCAGACTATCAAAGGGGTTTGGGAGAAGAAGACAAAGAGTCCAGAGGGCACATGGTCAAAGTAGTAGGGTTAGATAGAAATGAGAAGGTGGGGGAAGGGAAGCTTATGAGCTGAAGAAGAGATCAGGGTAGGTGGTAGGGTGAGAAGAGCTGAGAAGAACAAGGCTACCAGCCTAGACTCTGTAACAGTTACTTGTGAAGCTGAGAGCCCTTGAGGCCAGCCTGTGCTTTGGTATGCTAATAGGCATCCTAACCCTAACCCTAACCCTAACCACTTGTCCTAGAGATTCTTTGGTATTTGACATTTGAGTGTTTTTTGTTGATAAGGGGTGAAGTAATCTCTTCTGTAACTGCTTCTTCACTGAAATTAGGTCACTGTTGTCATTGTCAGGGCCCAGGAAAGCTGGAATAGTGGTCAAAGGTCAGGTAGGAAGAGAGAAGTGCAGGCTGGGGGCCATCTGTTTTGCTCACTGTCAAGGTTCTGCAGGACTGCTTGGTGCTAGTGAAGTACAGGCAGCTTTGGAGCAGTCTGGACATCCTGGGTCAAGCCAGGGGTCAGGCTGATTGGAGATTCATCAAAAACAGCTGAAGCAGTTTACATCTGCTTTCAGAACTTCAAGGACTTGCTGGTTTGATTCAGAGAAGTTTTCAGTCTTCAGTTGATTGGAACTCTGCTGGGACAGGTATGGACTAGGGACAAAATGTCAAGTTAAAGAGCTTAGAGGAAAATCTTTATTTTGGGTGTGCACTTGAAACTTTCAAACCTGTGCTCTTGTTAGTTGGGGGTATGGAAGTGGTAGGTCCCAAGAACTTTTCTCTCCACAAAGCCCAGTATTAGGCAAAAGCCAGCATTCCCTCAGGGACTTGAGACGCTAGTTCCTACTTGCTAGAAGGAGCCATTCTCCTTATCACTGGCAAAAGGGACACATGGTCCTTCTGTTGGATTTCAGACACCAGATAAGGGGCTGAGGTGCATATTTTACACACCAAAGCAGACCTGGCTTCCAGGGTTTCCCAGCATCCCTGAATCCCTACCTGGCATATCCTACCCTCTACCCTGAAGTTTCCATCCCAAGGACTGGGCTGTCCTTTCTCCAGAGGCTCTTCCCTATATAATCTAGATATTTGCTCCTGCCACCTTTCACACACTTCTCTATATGCACACTCTCCTCTCTTTCTCTCTTTTTCTTCTCCTCTCTCCTTCCTTGAGACCAGTGAACTTGACCAGAGTGGCTTGCTAATAAACCTGCCTTTATATGCTCTTATCTGCCATGAATCTGCCATTTCACCACGAGAGAAAGAGCTTATCATCGTCCATGAACATACATCTGTGGAGTCTATAGCATCAAGGTCCATGTTAGTCTCCAGCTCCCCTCAGCCTCTACTCACTAGTTATTGCTGTATACCTCAAAACCTTCCACCCAGCTCACTGGCTCCCTTTCTCCCAGGTACCCATTTCCCTATATCCCTAGAGATTTTTTTCTCCTGCTGCTTCTCCATGGTGATGCCCACCACACAGACAATTTCTTCTATCTGTTGGGGGAAAGAGGCAGTCTCCTGGAAGGATCCCCTCCCCACCCACTGGATTTACTTGGTTAGTGTTAAGAATCAGTCCCTCAGTAGGGTAGCCTGAGATGATTATCTGTATCCTGGCCAGACTCTAAAAGACCTCCCATCAGGTAATTAATTGTAATAAACTGAGGGAGGTCACTCAGGGGCCAGATGAAAATCCTGCCAATCCTCTGTACCCTATGGAGCCCTTCCTTCAGTACACAGAGCTAGATCCTAATTCTCAAGAGGGCATGCTTGTCCTCTTACTTCCTGTTCCAGTTAGCTTCCAATATTAGAAAGAAAAAAAAAGCTTAAAAGGCTGGATGACAGTCCTCAAACTCCCCAGAGAGATTGACTGGATGTGGCATTTAAGGTGTTTAATGGAAGAAAGAAGCAGGGAGAGATGTAAATGACTTCCTGTGAGACACAGAATTACCAGCTCCTGGACGCAGCCCTATGGTATGAATCCCCCACTTGGGGCTTGCTTTAAAGTGGCAAAGCTGGCCACTGTGTGAAAAACTGCCCTTTACTTTGCCTACCTCCAGGACCCTGCCCAAACTATGGAAAAGCAGGGCACTGGAGAGTTGACTGAACCTCTTTGCCTCACTAAGGTAGGTCAGTGCCCTAAGTTTCTCCTCCACAGGAAAGACTTGGATCTTCTGAGTTTACTGTCCAAAGACTGACATTGCCCTGAGACTTTGATCTCTGACAAAACCATCAAGATTATCACAGAAGAGTCTAGGATAATTGTCCAAGTAGTGGGTAAGCCTCTGCTATTCCTAATAGATTTGGGAGCTATTTGGCCTTTACCTCCCACTTACTCTGATTAAAGTTATCCTTTTCAGATCTCTGTGGTGGGTGCCAGTGGTGATGGCCAGCCCATCACCCAAGGCTCCAGGTCTTCTCTTCTTCCCTCTCAGGTCACCTGACAGCTCACTCCTTACATTATTGAGCAGAGATATCATGGGTAAGTTACACTTTTCCTTTTCAATCAACTCCCTCTGGAATTTCTCCCCCTTTTAGCCTCTGAAGAGTCCCCTAATTTACTGGCTAACATTAATGCTTCACTCTACCCCCTATCAGACTCCCTCATTGATCCACTCCTATGGGACACTTCCTCTTCCAAAGTGGCCTTATATCATCCCCCTATTCAGATCCTATTTTTAGAGCCTATCTCCTATGTCAGTCACTCTCAATACCTTATTTTTTGAAAACCTAGACAGTGCTTAAAACCTATCACATAGTGCTTTATTTTGATAAAGGTAGTCTTACATGTGCTCACTTAACCTACAACACTTCTGTCTTGCCTGTACTAAGAACCTGATAGTTCACACTGCATAGTTCAGGACCTCAGAATTATTAACACAGGTGCCATTCCAATACATCCAGTAGTCCCTAACACTATATTCTACTTTTACAGATTCCCTCCTTTACCTCCTACTTTACTGTCCTAGACCTTAAGGACTCTTTCCCCACCATTCCTTTACACTCAAATTCACATGATCTTTTTGTTCTTACCTGGGTGGATCCTTATACTGGTACAGCATCCCAGCTTACTGTGACAGTCTTCCCCAGAGGTTCTGACAGGCTTTTAGCCAGGCTCTGGCCACTGACCTCCTCTCTCTAGATTTACCCACAGACACTTAATCCAATATGTAGACAACCTTCTACTATGTCATCCCTCACTCTCACCATCACAACCACATACTACTTAGCTTTTTACTGTCTAGGAAACAAAGGATACAGCATCTTCACTTCTAAACCTGAACTTTCTATCTAAGATCAAGAATCTGGGCTTTCTGCTGTCCATGAAAAGTTGTGAACTTACTCTTGATTACAGATAGTTCCTGTGGACCCTCATGCCTCCAACCAGAAAAGGAAAAGATTCTCTCCTTTTCTCACCTGGTGAGGTACCTTAGAACCTGGATTTCTAATATTGCTCTTCTGGCTCAGCCCTTCTAACAAACATCTAGAGGATTCCTGACTGAGCCTTTAAATCCTATTAAGCCTGTCATGCCTGCTTTCCCTCACCTCTGAGATTCAGTTCCACAGGTCCCTGCCTGGCTTTCCCAGACCTTGACCAACCCTTTATACTACTGAAAAGTGGTAAATAGCTATAGAGGTTTGGGGACAAATGAGAGGACACACATTTGCTCTTGTTACCTACCTTTTCAAACAGCTAGACACACAGTTAGATGAAGAAGCTGTTTATGAGCTCTAGTAGCAGACTTTCTATTGGCCTGGGGAGCTTTTAAGCTCATTTTTGGTTCCTCTCTTAATGCCGTCTCACCATACCAGCTCAAGGATCTCCTCTCACACAAGAGTCTCTCTACTCTGGTCCATTCTATGCTTTGGCTGTTTCACATCATCATCCTAAAGAAAACCTGATATTTCATTTGGTCCTTGACCTTTACCTAACCCTGTTACTCACTTGCCTTCCCAAGGCTACTGTCCTCACCATTCCTGCCCAGAGTCACTTGAAAACCTTACCTACACAAACCCACAACTTCCCATTTCCCCTCTGACACATCATGACTATGCTTGGTTTATAGACACATGCTCATCTCTCTGCTGCACAGGCTCCTGCCAAGCCAGAAATTCCATAGTCTCCTCTGACCTGGTTGGAGAATTTTCCCCTTTAACCCCAAGCACTACTTCTCAAGAACACAGAGCTCATGGTCCCCACTAGAGCCTTCAACTTAGCACTAGACAAAACTGGCTAACATATACACAGATTCTAAATATGCTTTCCACAGTCTACATTAAGATGCTTCTATTTGTCAGGAGAGAGGCTTTCTCACTACCAGAGAGATATCTGTTACCAATGGGCCTCTAATTTTAAAGATGCTAGAAGCCTCTTTGCTTTCCAATCAGGCAGCAGTTATTCATTGTTGAGGGCACCAGACATCTACTAATGTTATAACCTTGGGAAATGCTTTTGCTGACAGCACCGCTAAAGAGGCAAGCTGACATTCCTACCATCCTTTCTCTATTCTCCTCTTGGTTCCTCCAGACTTACATCCAAAGTACCAAATGACTGGCCCCCATGTTATAGGAAGTGTCATGGTTCTACCGTACAGATGCTGTCTTCCTGACCCTCAAGCAAAGTCCTGTTTATACATCTTTTCACATTGGGGCTCAATCTCTGCTCATTCCTCCAACTCTTATTTCACCATCCCTTTTGCCCTCCTTAAGGCTACCATCCAGGCATGCTCCACCTGAATTCAAACCTCCCAACAAGGGGTCTTGTGATGATCCCCTCCTTCTTTGAAACCACACCAATTTGGGGGTACACACACATACACACACACACACACACACACTTTTGTAACAGAAGAGTAACACTAGGGGTTACTCTTCTGAGAATGGACTGACAGGTCTCTCTTTGTCTCTCTGTCTCTGTCACTGTCTCTCTCTCTCTCCCTAATAAAATGCACAGATACATCTTCTTATCATGGTAAACAATTTCTTAGGATGGATAGAAACTTCTCCTACTCCAGCTGAGACTGCAGAAGTGATTTGTTCCCACCTCATGAACGATAGTCTGTTCAGATTTGTACTTCCTAGATCCACATATTCAGATAATGGCCTGGCATTAATTTCTAAAGTCACTCAGTTTGTCTTGAGAACCTTAGGGGTACAGTGGCACCTCCACATTCCCTGACAACCCCAGAGCTAGGAGAAGGTAGGAAGGGCTAATGGAGTTACTGAGATTCATCTATCAAAACTGTCTTCTGAAATCCTTTTCCTTGGACTCAACCTTTGCCCATTACCCTCACATGAATTTGGGCCATACCTCTCCTTCTTTAGCACCCTTGAGTTAGTCTGCATCCCTTCCATCTAGGAAATTAACCTCATGTAGAAGCAGCCCCACTGTGTGACTATTCTACTTATTTTCTCTCACTCTGGTTTTATTTGAAAGTTTTTCTCCCGCAGTTTTTCAACACATGCTGGATGGGTCCACATCTGGTCATCTTTACCCCACCAATGGTAGCTAAGCTTCAAGAAATTAAACCTGGATCAACTTATCACAGCTCAAAAGGGCTCCTGACCTCTATGATAAGTACCATGTAACCTCTAAAGCTTAAGCTTTCTCACTTACCACCTGTTCCTGAGAATAGCCTCCTTTGTCACCCTCCTGCCCTGAGCTCACTTTGTTCTCCCAGCTTCCCAGACAGCAGGACCATAAGAATCCTCGAAGTTCCAGATATATACCATTCATAGTAATAGACTCCTTTGTTCTGCCTTCTATCTTATCTCTGACTGCCACTCAGAGATTTAACTATGTTGGCTTAAATATGTTTGCTCAGGGAGTGGCACTATTTGGAAGTATGGCCTTGTTGGACTAGATGTGACCTTGTTGGACTAGGTGTGTCACTGTGGATATGGGCTTTAAGACTATCATTTTAGCTTCCTTGAAGTCATCTCCTGTTTTCCTTCATAACAAGATGTAGAACTTGAGGCTCTTCCTGCACCATGCCTACCTGAGCGTTGCCATGTTCCCACCTTGATGATAATGGACTGAACCTCTGAACCTGTAAGCCAGCCTACCTTAAGTGTTGTCCTTATAAGAGTTGTCTTGGTCATGATGTCTGTTCACAGCAGTAAAACTGTAACTAACACACTAACTTTCTATACCCAAGCAGCCTGTTTCCACAACTGCAGCAAGAAACAGCCCACCTTCAATTTCCGTGACAATTCCAGGTACCTTTGCCTTCTTCAATACCAAGCCCTGCACTGACTATCCTTCCTGGGATAGCTGCCTACATAGAAGTTGTAAGTACCATCAGGCTAATCAGGGTGGGACACACAACCTCAACAATTGTGTTGTGGACCATGCCAAGTATGGTGATCATCATCATCCAGGACCCTTGGGTTAGAGAATAGGTCCAAGGGATCGTGGGGTAGATCTAAACCTATATGACTGGGGCTAACCCATCTGGCAAAAGGTGAGTGGTAATTTTTTTAGATCCCTCAAGGAAACATCCACCATCTTTTTAAGTAATACAGTAGAGGTTTATTCAACAGTCTGAAATCACCCTACAAGTCCAAGTTGCAGGAGACCTCGCTTAACTCAGCCCTTTAGAAAACTATTCTGAATGAACCTCTGAGTCTCCTCCTTATCTATGGCAGTAACAGTAACCAGTGACATAACTTCATTCTTCCTTTATGCTCCTTTGCAACAATCTCGAGAGGCAGCTATGCCTCTTATCCACTTAACCCTAAACTCTACATTCTGTAACCTCAAATATGCCCCTCCATCACCTCTTGTTAGCATTTCCTCTAGCTCTGCCCAACAGTTACCTAGCAACAGCCAGGTACAAGCCTAGCTTACATACGAGAAGAACCATTAGTTTATCTCTTTCTCCATCTTCTCTCTCTCTCTCTCTCCCCATGTTCCTGGTCAGCTTTCCCTCCTCTTTTTCTCTCCTCCTTTCTGTCCTTTTCTGTATCCCTCCCTTCTCTGCCTCTACCCTCTCCTTCTCCTCCAGGTCCCAAATAAACCCTCTTTTATACTAAGCCACTCAAAGGGCTGATTTCTCGGTGTGTGTGTGTGTGTGTGTGTGTGTGTGTGTGTGTGTGTGTGTGTAAATTTCGGCATGGGCCTGTTCAGGTGCTCCCTTCCACCACACCACCCTGAGTGCAATACATCTGGTGCTTCTTTACTCTCTGGCGATGCCGGGTGACTGCCTGTTCAATAACCACCCAGTCCTTCTCTTTGTCCTCACATATTAACATCTCCATCTCAAGAACTCCTTCTGGTACCAGTTCAAGCTGTACCAATTGACCAGTCTCCACAGGCTTTACTAATCCACTCATGGTCCCTAGTTCCCAACTCTATTATGCCCCCAACTAATCCAGTACACAGAAGGAGAGTTCTCTACTACCCTCCAAGTCTCACACAGGGTCTGATGGGCTGTAGCCCTTCCAATCATGATTGGAATTAGTCTGGCAGTCTCAGTGGCTGCTATGGTTATAGTCTGTATCTATCTCAGCAGATATCCACCCAGGGAGGAGACACCAGCCAGGAATCAACCTCTGCTCTGCAATTACTCCAAAACCAGCTCAATTTCCTAACCTTGGTGGTCCTAAAGAAAAGGAAAGGCCCTCCACTTACTAGTAGTGGAAAGGGAGGAAGGTACCTGCTTCTTCCTCAATAAAGAATGCTGTTTATGTTCTGGCCAGTTGGAAGAAAAGAGTAAAGACTTACATGAGCTAGAAAAATCTCTTTGTCATTCAGAGGCCAACTCTTTTGGAGAACTCTCATTTTTTTGACTGTCTTGGGGCCCTGGCTCTTAATTTCCTTGACTCACTGATTTCCATCCTCCTCATAATAGTGATTGTTCCCTTTGAGTTCTTTTAGGAAGTAATTAGCAAAATTATCTGATGGTTGGTGAGCCATATACTTCTGATAGAATTTCCCCAGGCTACCTACCATCAGCTATCAGCCTGAGCCCCTAACTGCTCCAAAGGGCTCTGTAGTTCATAAGCCCCAGATAGTCCTGCAGAACTTTGGGCAGTGAGTGAAAAAGCATGTTTCTGATCATTGCCTGACTCCCTCTCCTCCTGACCTTATGACTGGCATTCCAGCCTTCCTGATTCCTAACTAATGAGGTCCTGATTTCAGCTGAAAAGTGGTTAGAGGAGAGATTATATCTTTAGTCACCCTGTATCAACAACCAAAATGCTGGAGGGTCAGGTTCCAGGGACTTCCAAGTTCTGTCAGTTAGACAAAGGCTGATGTTCCCTCGGGGACTTGAGAAGCTAGTTCCCATTTGCTAGAAGGAGTTAGTCTCCTTATCTCTGGCAAAAGGGACAGAGACACATGGTCCTTCCAGTAACATATAACTATGGTGTCTATAAGTATATCGAAGTTCATGCTAGCCTCCAGGTTCCCTCAGCTCATACTCATAAAGACTTGTTCACAGGACCCAGCCCACCAACTCCCTTTCTCCCATATTCCCTGAAGAACACCCTCCCCACCCCCGACCCTTACCCGCATGCTTCTCACTACTTTCCTGAGAGACAGTTTTGAAATAAACTTTTCCCTTTTTCATCCTTTCTTCACTACACCCCTCACATTCAGGAAGTAGTTCCAAGACCAAGAGAAGGGGAGAGAGAGAGAGAGAGAGAGAGAGAGAGAGAGAGAGAGAGAG
>JADRCD010178295.1:0-13440 GCA_019843815.1 Montemys delectorum
ACACACACACACACACACACACACACACACACACACACACACATAAAGTAAAAATATTATTTAAGTCAGAGAAATGAAACAAAAGATCCTATATAAAAACAGCTACCCTGATCTACTGGGGTATGTGTGATTGTGCCTAGTGGGTTTTATGAGTGACCTTGTACTTGTTGAGCTATACTATCTCCCGGATAAAGGCTAGAACCAATCTAGAGGGTGAACCTATCAGTTTTGTGTTTGCACATCACACCCACAGGCCCTCTGTTGTGGGGTAGTAACAAGGACTGAAGATGGTGGACAGCCCCCTAGAGGTGTTTACAGCTGTGCCCAAAGTTCCCATCAGTCACATGGGTGAGACACATCACAGGGCGTCTCTTGGTTTTAACGAGTCAGTTAAGGTACAACCAGATCGTTGTAACTTTTAATAAATATCATGTAGACTATCCAACACTGAGCACAAACCCCATCTTGAGTTGCAAGTGAAGCTGTAAACCCCATGAGTGGGGTTTCACTGCCACCTGCTGTCCACATAGCCTAATTGCAACCTCAAGTTTGGGTAAGGGAATGTATTCACCATGGACACACAGAAAAAACCTGTCGCTCGCTATGCCAGGGACAGGAGAGAATATGCATTGTTAGAGTTACTCTGGATTTACCTCACCTCACCTTAGCTGTCCCAGGCGCAGTCTCATGTGTCCTCTGCACTTCTTGACAGGATTGGAGGCGCCATTCCCACTGTGTTCTCCTACTTTGCTGAAGTCCTGGCCCGGGAGAAGCGGGGCGAGCACCTCAGTTGGCTCTGCATGTTCTGGATGATTGGCGGCATCTACGCTTCTGCCATGGCCTGGGCCATCATTCCCCACTACGGTAAGGGGGCGCTCGCCCTCACTATCTGTTTCCTCTCTGTTCTGAGCTCAGGCTTGGGAACAGCACTGTCCGCTCCAGTGTCTGCCTTTCATAACACTCGGGAGGTGGAAAGGTCTGTTCACAGTAAGACTGTCACATGGTTCTTTGGGTATAGGGATGACATAGAGAGACTCCTGTGGTATTCTTGTACAGTGCTTTCAGGTCACCCCATCACTGCCTTTCCCTTAGTTGGGACACCTTCAGTCTAGATCATCTCTGACACTCTGTGCCTGCATTCAGAGTCAGGTCCCACAGGTTGAGGACTCGGTCCTACCCAACTGGCCCAAGGCTTCAGATGCCAGCTGCAAGTCCCAGCCTCCTGGGACTGACCAGCTAGGAGCCTGGCCTTTCCCCCAAACCCCTCCTCAGGTCCAATCAGTTTCAAGAACGGCTCACAGATCTCAGGGAAACGCCTACATTGAATTCTGCAGTTTACTATCAAGGATGTCACCGATGGTACAGGTAAGCGGCGGATGAAGGCATATGGGGAGGGAGAAGAGCTTCCATGCCTTCTCCAGGTCTATCATTCTCCCACACTCCATGAGTTCCAAGCCTGAAGCTTCGTAGTTCATGGGCGTGATCTGTTACTAACCCAGTCTTTAGCCAGAGAACGGTGTGCCTAATTGTGGTGTGTGTTTCTGGTGACCAGCTCTACCCAGGAGCCAATCAAAACTTACATCATCTGAACAAAGACATTCCTAACAACCAGATAATTCCCGAGGATGCGGAGCTCTGTGTCGTGAGCTGGGGATGAAGTCCTGCCTGTATTTGCTATCAGGAATCACAGATTATATTCAAGGTTAATTTTTGGCTGTTTGAAGCTGCCACTATCATTCACTTGCTATAGCTATCAAGTTGATCTGGGGTTGATTCCCACAACATTCAGGGGGACACAGATCCTCCACATGGTGTTATCCAGAGTGACCACACCATCCGCCACCTGCATTTATAGAGATGTGAGTTCCCATCACTCTTGAGCTGCCACACCTTTCAGATATACAGAGTGCCCAGTTCTGTGTCAGCCCCTGTCTGTCCTCAGACAGCTCAGCTGGGGCAGGAGCAAGAGCCCTGGCTCACATCTGCAACATGTAAACAACACTACCTGTCCCGACTCCCCAGACCCTCTCCTAAGTCTCTCCTGAGTATTCGCTGTTCCTGCGTCTGTGAGCAGTAAAAAGGCCATGTCCTGAGCACTGTCAGTCTCAGAAAACACAAGTTTCACAATGTTTCATCTACAGACAGTGAAGTGCAAGAATCAGGAGAAACCAGGGATCCAAATTAAATAAAGAAAAGGAAGGGAAACCAACAGTCCTCCCCCTCCACTCCCCCTCTACCTTCCTGTGTGTGTGTGTGTGTGTGTGTGTGTGTGTGTGTGTGTACAGGGTGACATTTTAGAAGTAGAAATATTGTGTAAATTAAAACTACAAGGGATATAGCTCAGTGCAGTGTTTGTCTGGGCATGTGCAAGGTCCTGGATCCAAACTCCAGCATGGAGAACCAACCAACAAACAAAAAACCAAAACGACACACGGCCTGCTCTTGGTTCTTTCTAAAAATATGATCCACTGAAACAAACTCAGTTTTCAAAACCTACTTCTTTATTTCTTTCACTTTTGTTTTCTTTTGCAAAGAGGACTGTTTTTTGCCATAAAGCATAGTTTTGGGAGGGTCCCGTCAGACATACATGTGGGTATTCTGAGGCACTATCCTTTGTTTTACTGTATTGAGTACAAGCTGTGCTGTCTCACTCTTTCCTTTGACAAACCTTAAGAGTTATGTAAATGTCAAAAGTGTATTTAACGAGAACATGAGATCGAGACATGGATGGTCCTGGTCTATAGAGACCTTTGCTTCGTGCTGAGGTTGTGAGTGGCGAGTGGCGTGTTAGCCCAAGTGGTGAGCTTTTCATCTTTAGATTACAGTTGACCCCAGGACCTCCGGTTGTAGAGCCACACTGAGTCCAGGGACTTCCGCCTCTCAGCTAACACCAACCAAGAGAAAGACACTTGAGATGTTAGTCTGTGGGAACTAGAGGACGAAAATAGGAGAGGCAGACATTGTACAAAGTCCAGCCTCACTCACCGTGGTTCCCAGAGCTACTGCTGGTCCATCCACGGGCAGCCTTTGTGGCAATTAAAATGAGGTGCTGTGGCCAGCCAGAAAGCTCAGTGGCTAAGCATGTATTGCTCTTGCAGAAGATCTGAGTTCAGTTCCCAGCACCCATATCAGACAATTCACAACTGCTTGTAACTCTGGCTCCAGGGGTACCCAACATCTCTGGTCTCCGTGCCACTGGTGGTACTCACGTGCAGGTACCCTCACCACAAACAAACCCATACACATTAAGTAAAAATAATAAAAATAAATCCTTTTTAACAAGGTACTCTCTAGGGAGGCAAAACTGTAGCCCCATTCATTATTTATGCATGGGTAAGAAGGAGCTAACTCTCTCTCTCTGTCTCTTTCTCTTTCTGTCCCTGTCTCTCTGTTTCTGCTCCTCATTCACTCTGCTGGTTCTCTCTTTCCCTCCCTCCCTACCTCTACTTAGCCCTCTCTAAGCCAGCCTTTTCCTTTGTCTAGCCCTCTCATGACACCTCCACTCCTTGACTAAAACCAAACCTCTCTGGGGCTCTTTGGCTCCTTGAAGATACCTCTCCTGGCCCCTCCCTTCCCAACATATCACTCCTCTTAGATTAGCTTCTGTAAGTGACTCACTCGAAGGATAGCTTTTCTTGTCCTGCTAGGGATACAGCCCCTCTGCCTCAACCTAACCCTTCCCTTCTTGCACCTGTGCACGGGCTGCACGCTTTTTTCTTTGCCGGCCTTCAGTGGCAGGAATAAACACATGTAAGCTCCTTCATTTTAATATCAAACAGGGCAAACTAAGTCATCTATAACTAACCCATCTATCAAAACTAATCCATCTCTAGCTGGAATGTCACAAATCACAGTGTGAAAGGTGAGAATTTAACAAAATGAGATGTCTGGGGCTGGCTTTAATTGTGATGTGGGTAGAACCTTGAAAAACAGTGGCCCAGATAGTAAATTGGTCATGGGATATTAAAGTCTTAGGGCGCAACTTTCTGGTAGTCTTTCCATGACCATAAGTGTAGAACTAACAACACATCATCACAATTGAGTCCCATCTGCCCATAAGAACCAACGGCCTGGGGGGCGGGGTTCTGTAGACACACTTGCTAGATTCACTGTTAGGATCTTGGCTGTGAAGAGTTCTCTTTGCTTTTTAAAAGGTAGTGGTGCATGCACGCCTTTAATCCCTTGGAAGGAAGAGGCAGGCGAATCTCTGTCTACAGAGTGAGATCCAGGACAGCCAGGGCTACAAAAACAAACCTAGTCTAAGAGGAAAAAAAATAAAATGTTCCTGTGCTGAGGTGTCTGCAGGTGAGGTTGCTGTCACAACAGCTTTCTTACGAGCATCCCTCACAGAATCGCTTAGCCAAGTACTTAAGAATTGTGCACATTGTTCTATGGAAATTACACCTTTTCATAAACTTTTTCTACTCCCCACAATCAAATTGGATCCTCTGGGGTGAGGACTCGGTGCTATTTTTATTCTTATCCTTTTCCAGTGTAAAGTATGAACAAAAAAATACAAATTATACATAGTTGATGTTTACAAGCTAACTTTGTATTGTGCAACGTGGCTAATCCCATAAAATCTCTTGTGACCTGATCTCTGGAACCTCCACAGTGGAAGCAAAGAACTGACTCCTCCAAGCTGTTCTCTGAACTCATCCTGAGCACCAAGGTGCACCCAGATACACACACACACACACACACACACACACACACACACACACACACCACAAAATAAGTAAATAAATGCAAAAATATTTTTAAGAAAATAGACAACGAATTAAATGTTTAGGGGGAAGCTTCATATTCTCAATAGAAAATCTGCTTCATCTGAAAGACTCTGAAGCCCATAGAAATATGAGCGGGTCGATTGTTCCTCTTCCACCACTCCATTCTCTCTCATTGATGAGATCTATCCGTGTAGGGCTATATATGGGAGAATTTGAGAGCATAACGCCAGGACTTGAAGTTAGGTATTGATTTTTCTCAAGCCAACAGCAGGGTTTCGTCTGAAGGGAAGTGCACACACACACACACACACACACACACACACACACACACATGTGTAGATGGCTCGTGCACAGAAGGCTCTCTTGGCTGCCCTGAATCCGGGTGCTTCTCATCTACCTCCAGGATGCAAGCATCAGTAGGGAGCCTGAGCCAGAAGCCACTGAGATACAGGTCACAGTGCCACACAAGCCTCTGAGGCAGAGCCCATCTTAAGTTTGCCCCAAAGCTTCTGAAAGGATTCTTGAGCAGTTAGATACAGCAGCAGAAAGAGGGTTTGGATGGCTTCATGGCCTGGTAAGTTAACACATGAGGGCTAATGGTGGGAGGTAACGCTAGGTAAGGGGATCAGCCTAGACTTTGAACCAGCATTGAATGATGAGGGCACTTCTCTCCACTCAATCAGTCTTTGGTAAAGTTGAGGCTTTACCAGAGCCAGGGAGTTGCTAATACCTGAAGGTTTCCAGTATAAAATAACTCACCTGTAATCCTAGCACTAAGCGGGGCTGAGACAGAAGGGCTGCTGTGAGAACAAAGCCCTCTGAGCTACATGGTACATTTCAGCAGAGTTAGGCTACACAGTGAGGCCCTGCCTTACTCTCCATCTCTTCTCTTCCCCTTCCCTCGTCTCCCTCCTCCCCTCACCCTTCCTTCCCAACAAACTAGGTCTCAGGACCTAGAACAGCAGGCTTTGCTGCTCTCAGGTATCTCCCGGCTCTCCACCTGCACTCAGGAGCTACTGGGCTGCCTGGTTCACTCCTGATAGCTGAAGCATTGTCACTAGAACAGGGGGTAAGGGAGGAGGCAGCCAAGCTAGGGAGCACATCCTGGCCTCAAGCACTAAGTGCTCATAACAGCTATAACTAAGGGTGTAGCTATCCTAGGCACCTCCTTTCAAAACCTGACCCCAGTGCAAACTGGCTACCAGTATATAAAGGAACGGGCCAGGTTTTCCTCTGCTTCAGAAGTTGTATTGCCATAATTGTCTAGACCGGTGGGCTACATTATGATTTGTTGTATTATGCTTATGTTGATACTGCCCATGGTGTTTGTATCGCTTCTCTCTTTCTGCCATGTGAATTCTGAGAATCAAACTCTAGGGTCAACAGCAAGCACCTTACCCATGACACCATCTCCCCAGCCCTAGGTTGCTTCCTGCCAGCACCTGTGACTCACACAGTGGCAAACAGGAGCTTAGGTGGCTCTTGGCTCATATCATTTTCTTAGATGTAAACCCAGCACTTTTTTTGAGGTATTACCTTTATTTATTCATTTAATGTTGTGTGCATGCACATGCACACAAACACATGCATGTAATAGCACATGCGCTCTCGAGCACACAAGTAATACAGCACATGTGTCGAGCACAGACAACAACTTATGGGAGACCTTTCTCTATTTCCACTGTGTGGGCCGTGGAGATGAAAATCAGGTCAACAGGCATCTTTACCAGCTGAGCCATCCCCAGACCTCTCGAGGCATCGTCACACTGTTGTCTGTGGAAGCTGTATATTCCTAACACGGTGTTTGAGAGCTTCCTCTTTCCTCCCCATCCTCAGCAGCCCTCCTTGGTGTTTTAGGACAGCAGTTTTAAGTGAGGTGTTGGTCTCCCGGTGGATGTGGGTGGAAATGAGCAGTGTTTTCAAAAGCAGACACAGCTCAGATGGAAGAGTCCTCCCCACACTCACCTTCTTCTCCCTCTGCACATTCTCCCATAATGAGAACTCATCAGCTTTTAATGGAAACCCAATTACCTTCAGGGGAAATGGAAGCCGGGCTGAATCATCACCCTGGTCCTCCTCACTGAAGCTTTCAGTGAGGCCAGGACGCAGGGGATGCTGCTGCACCGCAGTGCTGTCCGCTCCATTACACTCCCTTGTCACTGTGCTCTCTTGTAAACTCGTACGTGCGTCAGATGAGCTGTTCTCTACTGTGTGTACTTCCCGGCGAGGAGCAAGGATGCTCAGTCAGCTAAGGGAGAGGATGTTTAGCCCTAAAAGCTCATTCATAGTGTACTCAGCACCCAAGAGCCAGCCCCACAGCCTGTATCTGGCACATCCTTCACTGCAAACATCAGAGAATCAAACGCACATCTGTATGGCCCAAATCCACCCATTGCACCCCACCCCTTCAACCACAGAGAGATTGGTGGCCTGGAAAACACACATCTTCCCAATGATGTCCAAATTACCCTGTCCTTGGATGAGACCCACAGGTCTCTCTCTTACTGAGAAAGAAAGGCTAGGGAAGGGATACAGAGGCATACCTTTGATCACAAAAAGAAAGGAATTGTAAACAGTAGTATCAGTCTGATACCACTGACCCCTTGAGCTCTTAAGCCTCTCAGTTCCCCCTGGCCACTGCCAGTCACCATTCAAATGAGGACTTGGAAACTGGTAACCATGGCAACCCCAGTAGATATCCAGTCATCACAAGTGGCAACCATTTCCAGGCCTATTGGTGGAGATCTGTGATCTCAGCTATTTGGATACTGAGGCAAGAGAGTTGCAGGTTTATGACTTCACTGGGCTATAGAGTGATTCAAGGCCAGTCTGGACAACTTAATGAGACCCTATCTCAAGAATTTTTAAGTTAAAAAAAAAAAAGGCTCCGGGTATAGCTCAGAGATAGAGTTCCTACCCTCTATGAGCAAAGCCCTGGGTCCCATCTTCAGCACCACAGGAAAACAGGCAAAGTGGCAGCAAGGCTGGCTGTGGGATTCCCTCCCCACCTTAGATAACAAGGATGTCTGTACTTAGTGGGTGCACAGAACCTACAGGGAAATCACAAGAACGAGCCAACAAACAGTTGTCCAGAGGATGGGACTGAGGGGAGAAGGGAATGACCTGACAGTTAAGACAAAGGAAGAGAATCAAGAGAACAAAACATTGTAAAACCCTAGTGATCTGGAATGCAAAGAAGCCACACTCTCCACTCATGTCCATGGGACAAATGTGTTTCCAATGGACACATAAAACAAGGGTGTGTGTAAGTTGTGGTGGTTTTCTGCTCTGGTGTCGACATGAGGAGCTGTATGCTCCTGTGCTACTGTCACTGCTTGTCGGCACCATGTGGTTGCTGGGAATTGAACTCAGAACCTCAGGAAGGGCAGTCGGTGCTCTTAATTGCTGAGCCATCTCTCCGTCCCTGAGAATATTCTCTTAAGTGGCCAACATGATCCATCAGAAAACCAAAAACGTTCTGAGGCCAAAAGAAAAGGCAGTTTTAAGAAAAAATGTCACGAATTCTGCCGTCTGAGCACCCAGTATCACAAGAGTCCTTTTTGTTGGCATAATTTTTCATTAAGTTATGCGGAGTTGTTTTCTTTGTGAGATACAAGCCTCCGAGGAGCACCTGCTTCGGTGTATCATGACCAGGGGATTTCATTATGGATACATTACCGTGCACTTCCTTCAGATGAGATGCTTCCTACATACTGACGTGTGCCAGGTGCTGTTTGAAGGGTGGGCATCATTCAAGTAAACGAGGGCTTTATATGTTAGTTTTACAGTAGATACTAGTTTTTTCAAGATCCCAGCCAGTGTATTTCAGACTTATTTGGTCCCCAGATCATAGGTGACCAGACAGCTGAGTCCTCTTCAAAGTAAATGTGAACCAGAACCCAACAGTACACTGGAACCCCAAGAATCCTGGAGAACTTGACCTCCAGTAGGAAAAAGTAGACATTTTCTTCTATTGAGAACATTCAGAGTTATTGACGTTGGGTTTTACCTTAAGGACAAGTATTTCATTTTTGTAGCGTGAAATTTTCTTTTAAGAAATGAACAGTGGGCTGGAGAGATGGCTCAGTGGTTAAGAGCACTGGCTGCTCTTCCAGAGGTCCTGAGTGCAGTTCCCAGTAACCATATGGTAGCACACAGCTATCTGTAATGCGATCTGATGCCCTGTTCTGGCATGCCGGAGTACATGCAGATAGAGCACTCATACATAAAATGAATAAATATTTTTCTTATTTTATTGGTTATTGGTTATTTTATTTACATTTCAAATGTTATCACCTCTCCAGGTTTCCCCCTGAAAACTCCTCATTCCACCCCCCCTCCCTGCTTCCACAAGAGTGCTCCCCCACCCACCCACCCACTCCAACCCCACTGCCCTATCATTTTCCCTGTGCTGAGGCATCAAGCCTTCACAGGACCCAGGGCTTCCCCTCCCATTGATGCCAGACAAGGCCATCCTCCGCCACATATACAGCTAGAGTCATCAGTCCCTCCAAGTGTACTCTTTGGTTGCTAGTTTAGTCCCTGGGAGCTCTGGGTGGCCTGGTTGGTTGGTATTGTTCCTTCCATGGGGTTGCAAACCCCTTCAGCTCCTTCAGTCTTTCCCCACAACTCATCCATTGGGGTTCTTGTGCTCAGTCCGATGTTTGGCTGCAAGCATCCACATCTGCATCCATAAGGCTCTCTGACAGAGCCTCTCAGGAGACATCTACTTCAGGTTCCTGTCAGTAAGCACTTCATGGCATCAGAAAGTGTCTGGTTTGGTGGCTGCACATGGGATGGACCACTAGGTGAACCAGTCCCTGGACTGCCCCTCCCTCACTCTCTGCTCCATTCCTTGTCCCTGCATTTCCGTTAGACAGGAGCAATTCTGGATTAAAATTTTGTGGAGGGAGAAGTTAGGCATGGCCCCATCCCTCAACTGGGGCCATGCCTAACTTCTGGATATGGTCTCTACAGGTTCTCTCCCCCCTCCATTATTGGGTATTTCAGCTAATGCCATCCCTGTGGAGTCCTGGGATCCTCTTGCTTTTCTGGAATATGGGACTTTCTGGTGGCTAACCCCATTCCCCATTGCCCATTACTACATACCTCTGTTCAATTTTCTGATCCTCTGTACATCTTCCCCTTCTCCTCCCACACCTGATCCTGCCCCTTCCTTTTCCCTTTCCCTCTTTGCTTCCTCCCAAGTCTTCCAGGCCATCACCTGCCCCCTGATTATTTTGTTCCCCCCTCTGAGTAGGACTGAGGCACCCAAACTCTGGTCTTCCTTTTCCTTGACCTTCATATGGTCTGTAAGTTGTATCATGGGTTTTCAAGCTTTTTTCCTAATATCTACTTATCAGTGAGTGCATACCATGTGGGTTCCTCTGGGTCTGAGTTACCTCACTCAGGATGATACTTTTTAGTTCCATCCATTTGCCTAAGAATTTCATAAATTCATTGTTTTTAATAGCTGAGTAGCACTCCATTGTGTAAATGTATCACATTTTCTGTATCCATTCCTCTCTTGAGGGACAACTGGGTTGTTTCTAGGTTCTGGTTATTATAAATAAGGCTGCTATGAACATAGTGGAGCATGTGTCCTTGTTGTATGTTAGAGCATCTTTTGGGTATATACCCAGGAGTGGTATAGCTGGGTCCTCAGGTAGTACTATGTCCAATTTTCTGAGGAAACACCAGACTGATTTCCAGAGTGGTTGCACCAGCTTGCAATCCCACCAGTAATGGAGGAGTATTCCTCTTTCTCCACATCCTTGCCAGCACCTGCTGTCGCCTGAGTTTTTGATCTTAGCCATTCTGACTGGTGGTGAGGTGAAATCTCAGGGTTGTTTTGATTTGCATTTCCCTGATGACTAAGGATGTTGAATATTTCTCAGTCATACGAGATTCCTCAGTTGAGAATTCTCTGTTTAGCTCTGTATCCCATTTTTAATAGGGTTGTTTGATTCTCTGGAGTCTAATTTCTTGAGTCCTTTGTATATTTTGGATATTAGCCCTCTATTGGAAGTACAGTTAATAAAGATCTTTTCTATGGGTTGTTGTTTTGTCCTATTGACAGTATCCTTTGCCTTACAGAAGCTTTTCAGTTTTATGAGGTACCATTTGTCGATTGTTAATCTTAAAGCACAAGCAATTGATGTTCTGTTCAGGATAATTTTCCCTGTGTCCAAGTATTTGAGGCTCTTCCCCACTTTCTCATCTACTCAATTCAGTGTATCAGATTTTATGTGAAGGTCCTTGATCCACTTGGACTTGAGTTTTGTACAGGAGATAAGAATGGATCTATTTGCATTATTTTTTATTAAATATTTTCTTTATTTACATGTCATATGATATCCCCTTTCCCAGTTTCCCCTCCAAAAGAAAAAAATGAAATAAAAATAAAAAACACAAAAACAAGACAAAACCCCTGTTCCTTCCCCCCTTCCTCTACTCACCAACCCACCCTCTCCCAATTCCTGGTCCTGGCATTCCCCTACACTGGGGCATAGAACCTTCACAGGACCAAGGGCCTCTCCTCCCATTGATGACTGACTTGGACATCCTCTGCTACATATGCTGCTAGAGCCATTAGTCCCACCATGTGTACTCTTTGGTTGGTGGTTTAGTCCCTGGGAGACCTGAGGGTACTAGTTAGTTCATATTGTTGTTCACCCTAAGGGGCTGCAAACCCTTCAGCTCCTTTGGTCCTTTCTCTAGCTCCTTCATTGGGGACCCTGTACTCAGTACAATGGATGGCTCTGAGCCTCTACTTCTATATTAATCAGGTACTGTCAGAGTCTCTCAGGAGACAGCTATATCAGGCTTCTGTCAGCCAGCACTTGCTGGCATTCACAATAGTGTCTGGATTTGATGATTGAATACGGGAAGGATTCCCAGGTGGAGCAGCCTCTATCCTTCCTTCAGTCTCTGCTCCATAGCTTGTCTCTGCAACTCCTTCCATGGGTATTTTGTTCCCCCTTTTAAGAAGGAATGAAGTATTCACATTTTGGTCTTCCTTCTTGAGTTTCTTGTGGTTTTTGGATTGTACTTTGTGTATTCCAATCTTCTGTGGTAATATCCACTTATCAGAGAATGCATACCATGTGTGTTCTTTTGTGATTGGGTTACCTCACTCAGGATGATACTCTCCAGATCCATCCATTTCCCTAAGAATTTCATAAATTCTTTGTTTTTAATAGCTGAGTAATACTCCATTGTGTAAATGTATCACATTTTCTGTATCCATTCCTCTGTTGAGGGACATCTGGGTTGTTTCCAGTTTCTGGCTATTATAAATAAGGCTGCTATGAACATAGTGGAGTATGTGTCCTTATTACATGTTGGAGCATCTTCTGAGTATATGCCCAGGAGTGGTATAGCTGGGTCCTCTGGTAGTACTATGTCCAATCTCTGGAGGAACCACCAAACTGATTTCCAGAGTGATTGTACCAGCTTGCAATCCCCCCAGCAATGGAGGAGGGTTCCTCTTTCTCCACATCCTCTCCATCATCTGCTGTCACCTGAGTTTTTTATCCTGGCTAGGATTGCATTCTTCTACCAGTTACTACAGACTTCCAGTTGAGCCAGCACCATTTGTTGAAAATGCTGTCTGTTTTCCATTGGATGGTTTTAGCTTCTTTGTGAAAGATCACGTGACCATAAGTGTATGGGTTTATCTCTGGGTCTTCAATTCTGTTCCATTGATCTACCTGCCTGTCACTATACCACTTTTTTTTTTATCACTATTCCTTCATAGTGTAGCTTGAGGTCTGGGATGGTGATTCCCCCAGCGGTTTTTTTTTTTTTTTTTATTGTTGAGAATCATTTTTGATACCCTGGGTTCCACTATATAAACAAATTCAAAGAAAAAAAACCATATGATCATGTTGCTGGAAAAGCCTTTGACAAAATACAACACTCATTCATGCTTAAAGTATTAGAGAGATCAGGAATTTAAAGTTCATACCTAAATATAATAAAAGCAATGTTTAGCAAATCAATAGCCAACATAAAACTAAATGGAGACAAACTCAAAGCATTCAATTAAAATCAGGGACAAGACAAGGCTGTCCACTCTCTCCCTGTCTGTTCGATATAGTACTCAAAGTTCTAGCCAGAGCAATTAGATAACAAAAGGAGATCAAAAGAATAAAAATTGGGAGGGAGGAAGTCAAGATAGCACTATTTCCAGATGATATAGTAGTATACATAAACGACCCCCAAAATTCTACCTGAGAACTCCTACAATTGATAAACAACTACAGCAAAATGGCTGGATATATAATTAACTCTAACAAATCAGTAGCCTTCCTCTACCTAAAAGATAAAAGGGCTGAGAAAGAACTTAGGAAAATGACACCCTTCACAATAGTCAAAAATAATATAAAATATCTTGGTGTGATTCTAACCAAGCAAGTAAAAGGTCTGTATGACAAGAACTTCAAATCCCTGAAGAAAGAAATCAAAGAAGACCTCAAAAGATGGAAAGATCTCCCATGCTCATGGATTGGCAGGATTAGTATAGTAAAAAAGGCCATCTTGCCAAAAACAATATACAGATTCAGTGCAATTATCAAAATTCCAACTCAATTCTCCATATCGTTAGAAAGAGCAATTTCATCTTAAGAATCTTAAGAAATTAAGAAATCAAGAAAGAGAGAAAGAAAGAAAGAAAGAAAGAAAGAAAGAAAGAAAGAAAGAAAGAAAG
>JADRCD010178296.1:0-17718 GCA_019843815.1 Montemys delectorum
CATTTTAAAGGTTCCATTATGTTTGGATCTCTCTCCATTGTATTGTTCCTGTAAATTCTGCTCTTCCTTCCATCAAAGTGCCTGTTCTGAAGGGAATGATGTCAGCTTCTTCCCAGACACTGCTGTTACCCTTATTGTATTTAACCATTAGCAGTTCACATATTTGTACCATTTTAGAGTTTTTTCTTTTTCTTTCTCCCCAGTTTTAGAGTTAATAAAAGAGTGATCAAAGAACGACATAAATCATACACCTCAACCAATTACCTCATGTTTTATTATTGGCCCCAAAGTTCTCCTCTCATGTTCTTCCTTACTAAGCAATTCCTCCTTATACTTCAAAATTCACAGTAATTAAGCTTGCCTCAAACCCATGTACCTCTTCTTATAAGGTGTTTTGGTCAGCTGCCACTAACTAAAACACTGGGGACTTGGTTCATGCAAGAGATCTTTTATAGCACTTATCCTCTTAGAATGCATCTCCTCAGGGTTTATAGAAGAACCTTGTCTTGGCAGGAGAAGCCACGGGAAAGACTGCTTGCACCAGGCTGGGTGGCACTTACGTCAGCTTCTCTATACTGCAGGACAGGTTCCGCAGCTCGAGGCACAGTATGTTCATGGCCCATTGGTTCAAGATGCTGTTGCCTAAGTCCAGCTCCTTCAAGTTTGGGTGGCTGCTGAGCACAGAGCAGAAGAGTCTCCACCATTCTGTCTGGAGGGGCTTACACTGTTTCCTGTGTCAGTGAGGGGAAGAAGTGTAAGAAAATATGGTTGAACAGGTAGATTTGAGGGAGACTAGACTGTAAGAGAGCACAGGACAGCTGAGAAAATAAAGCCAGCTCAGTGGATGCTACCTGGTATGTGCTCTCAAAATCAGCCTTATAGTCAGCCTCCTTTGATACTTCAATATTCCCTGGGGATATGCTAGACCAATTAGAGGCGCCTTCAGTCCTCCCAGTCACCTGTTGACTTAAATTCTAACTCACTATAATGGTGAAATGGTATATCTGTGTTGTATGGCACTAAAAGAGATTTGATTTTTAAAATTGTGTGACTGTGCAAGGCAGTGGTGGTGCACGCCTTTAGTCCCAGAACTTGGGAAGCAGAGGCAGGCAGATTTCTAAGTTCAAGACCAGCCTGCCAGATTTCTAAGTTCAAGAGTTAGGTCCAGAAACCTTGTCTCAAAAACAAACAAAAAAAAATGAAACAAAAAATTGTGTAATTGTGTGCATCTGTGCATGTGTGCATGTGTGTGTGTGTGTGTGTGTGTGTGTGTGTGTGCATGTTGCCTTCATGTCTCTGTATCTCTATATATGTGCTCATGAAGGCCAGAGGAGGGCATCACATCTCCCTGGAGCTGGAGTTATAGGAACCAAATCCATGTCCTCTGTAAGTGACTACTGAGCCATCTCTTTAGCTTAGATTTTATTTTATTTTTACCCTGGAGATAATATGATCATTCCATCTCCATCTTGGAGTAGAGATTACCAGTTCCTGTTAGTTATGGCAACTGGACAAAAATCAATACAGGAAAAGCCAAGTATATGTTAAGGGAAGTGTGGCTAATTTCTAGTAACAGCAAGAGGAAGATTACACAACCCTTGACATGAGACTCCAGCACTGACTTCTTGCCCTCTCTCAGCAGCAAGTGACCTTGGAGGATTCTAGAATATATGTGAAAGTGGGTAATTGAAAACACGTCTCCATGACAGCTCCCATTAGGATATTATCTACGTGAGGTGAGCCTTTGCTGTGAGGCCTCAATACCAAAGTTCAAACCCAGAGACCTCTGCAGTGGAAAGATCTATTACTGCTAGTTGTTCTCTGATCTCCACGCATGTCATAACAAGTACACACATGTGAACACACACAGATAGACAGCAGACACATGCATGCACACACACTGTCATATACACAGAGACTCAATAAATGGAACATTTTTTAAACAAAATTCTCCAGAAGTGGATAGTAGAATGGTCAAGTCACCAGAGACTGGGAGAAGGGGAAAGGGAAGTTGGTCAAAGACCACAAAATTATAATCAAAAGGAACAAACTTAGATCTACACATTGTGGCTTAATGATTATATTGTGATTAATGATGATATTAATGTGTTACATATATACTTGAAAACTGCTAAATGGTCTTAAAACTTGAACATCGACCCTTTTTCTGTAACCAGCTTAGAAATGAAGGTATTCTATTATAAAAATACTTAATATTGGGCTTAGCAGTTAAGAGCACTGACTGCTCTTCCAGAGGTCCTGAGTTCAAATCCTAACCACCACATGGTGGCTCACAACCATCTGTAATGAGATCTGATGCCCTCTTCTGGTGTGTCTGAAGACAGCTACAGTGTACTTGTATATAATAAATACGTCTTTAAAATATTTAATATTAATTTTTATTTATGTGTATTGTATGTCATGTGTCTGTGACTATGTGCAGAAAAATGCAGGTGCCTGTGGAGGACAGAAGAGGATGCTGGAGCTCCTGGACATGGAGTTGTAGCTGACGACACTCCACAGGATGCTCAGAACCAAACTCTGGATCTCTGGAACAGCAGCACATGCTCATAATCACTGAGCCCCCTCTCCTGCCTAGATACTTTTGTCTGTTAATCTGTCTATCATTCTGACTATCAGATTTGGAAACAATGGGCCCCAAAGCCACTGCCAATCTCCAGGAATCTCCTTCTGAAAGAAGGGAAAGGCTAGAGCTGGTGCCAGGCAGAGGAGAACTTGTCTCCCAGAAAGCAATTCCACACAGAGCAGACCGCATTGCTGGAGAGACTGGAGGCTAGATAATGTCAATGGTGGGCAGGGTTCATGCGCTTTGCTCAGAACTACTTAAAGACATGCAGGTCCCTGAACTTTTATTTTAACTTCACTTCAGAACCCAAAAGATAGACTATGGGGAAAGGAGTCAACATAGACCTATTGACCTTTGACCTCTGACCCTCTTTCCACTGTGGCCTCATTGAATGAATCTCCTTTTCTGCATTCTTAATTTGGGTATTCTAATAGGCTTAGTGGTGGAACCTAGGTTTGACACCTCTGCCACCTAGAGTTCTGGGCTTGAAGATATGTACCCTGTCTGTGTGGTGCTAGGATTGAACCCCAGGCTTCATTCATGCTAGGCCAAAATACATCTACCAGCTGAGCTATATCCCCAGCATAGCACTCTGTTTTAAAAGGGCTTTTCCATTAGATAATGACAAACCAGACTCAGTGCAGGTCCTGTTAGTAAGCGAATCATCCTATAAGTGCCATCTATACCCCAAATAGTTCCAAAGGTCACATCTAAGCATAGTGACATACAAAAATTACTGGCTTTGGATAAAAACCATCCAATACTCACTCATGGAGAACAACAGGGCACAACTCGAGAGTATTATCCACTGAGAAGAGGTCTCTGATATCCACCCGGATTGTCTTCAAGTTCTCACAGTGCTGGAGACAGTAGGAGGAACAAGTCCATCTTCTGGTTAATCAGAAGCCACACTTCTTGGAAGTGGTTGAGTGTCATGTGAACAAACTCTTCATCCTGAGACTCAAAGAGATAGTAGAAGGCATCCAGGGTGTCCCTGGGGCTGGTGCCATTGACCTGCTGACCTATCAGAGAGACCCAGTGTTGGAGCTTCTGCTTAATAGTTGGGGTCATGGGACATTCAAACAGAACCTCCAGAATCTTCAAGATATCCATGTTCATGAGGCCAAAGAAGAAACAATTCATCCCAAGGAAGTGAGTGTAGTCGGTTCTCTTCAACTCCATGATGCTCCTTTGGTTTTTAATGAAGGAAAAATGCTGATTCCATTCCCCCAGCCCTTCTAAAACATAATATAAGGCATCAAAGAATTCCTGCAGGCTGAAGTGGAAGAAAATATAACAGTGCTCACTGCTGTGGCCAACCTGGAGAAGGATGTTCATTTGAAAGAGGCCCAAGATCTCAGACTCCTTTAGGCTGTAGGTCTTCAGGTCATCATCGTAGAACACTGACCTCTTGGCCCATACTCCCTCAACCACCATCCTACACAAACCCACTAGGGTAATCTGCTCTTCCCAACTGAGTGAGCTCTGGGAAGGCCTTTTCAAAGAGAGCTGGTGGAACACCAACGTGGCATACAAACTGGTGAGAGTCTGGCAGGGTAGGGTGCATTTCTCTCCCAGCTTCTTCTGCAGCTGTAGAGCCTCACAGACCAATGAGCATACAGAGGGGACCTGGCATTGGTCAAATAGCTGGTGGTTTTCTATCAAGGAATGGAAGACTTGCATTCTCTGAGAGTCATCGGAGATGTTCTTGAGGATCAGCTGAGATCTCCTTGATGCAGACAGTCCTTCAACTAGTATATAGAGGGGGGACACCACCATTGACTTGAGCTTTTCTAAGCCTGTGTTTCTGGTGGTAATGATGAAAAAGGACTGGAGTAGGAGGGCCTTCCTCAGGAGGCTGTACATCAGGATGTATATGGGCTGTTCATCATTCCAGTCTCTGGAGAGTGACATATCATCATGTTGGAGGACAGAGTCCATATCATCCAAACCATCTATGACAAACAAGAGTCTTTCTGGTTGGGACACAATCTTTGTCATTAGAGCCCTGGAGTCTGGCTACTCCCTGGCAATCAGCTGTGCCAAAGTGCTCTTCTCTGTCCACTTTATTTCTCTAACAGAGAAGAAGAAAACATAGGACATGTCCTCATAGAGTTTACCCTTTGCCCAGCCCAGAACAATACTTCTGGCCAAAGCTGACATCCCAACTCCTGGTTGTCCATGTAGGATAATGGTGTTAGGCCTGAAGGTTTTCTGGTATGGTTTAAAAGTGTTAGACAATGCTTTTATCTCTGGGCTGTCATAGTGTAGATCCACACTTGTGGCGAATTTAGCTATCACATGGGCCTTGTAGTCTTGTAGGTCACCTCCATGATATGAAGTCAGATAAGAGGACAGAAAAAAAACAAAATGTGAACAAATTCTTATTTTTAATGAATCTGACATGGATATCTGCACCATGAGTATAATTAACAATGGCTTAAACCATCTCAAATTGATGGGAGGAAATCAGAATGGATTTATAATAAAGAGATGGGAGTTTAAGGTGATTAACATGCTAATTGTCTTTAATTGTATTTACTATATCTATAATGAATCAAAATATGTTATACTGAACACATACAAGTTTGTGTTAACACATTCTCTCCTTGGTTTTAAGTCAGATAGCTATATGCAATGTTCTTGCTACTTCATTACCTGTTTTGAGAGTAGAGTCTCATAACTCAAGCTGACCTCAACTTTGCTATCTAGACAACAATGGCTTGAATTTCTGATCTTCCTGTCTATGTCCCAACTCCTGGAATTACAGGTGTGTACCACCATGCTTAATTTTATGTTGCACTGATGACTGATCCCCATGGCTTTATAGAGGTTAGAAGATACTCCACCAACTTAGTTATATGCATAGTTCAGTCTAGCTTCTTCTGAACCACGTATTTCTTATAATATCCAAGTAGCCTAGGCTACCTTTGGCCAGTGAGCTATAGTAAGCTACAGAGGCTTGCGTTTCTCTCCATCCCATCTGTGATTATAAGCCACTGCTGTGACTATAAGCACACTGCCATCATACTCAACTTTTTTTGGTACTCTGGGGTCCTAAACTCAGTCCCTCATGCATAAAGATCTTAATCTCTATCTGCTGAATTGAACAATGCAATATCTTTATATTGAACCTTAGCCATGCTAACAGATTTAGGTTTGCATGGAGAGTCAGAAGGCAGCCTGCAGTTGGACCTAAGACTTCCTGGCTTCACCACCCCACCCCCCACCTACAGACTGAATTATTACACCCATGCTCCAGACCGCCAAATAAATCCTTTCCTTCCCAACTCACTTTTTGGTCATGGAGTTTTGTTGTAGTAATAGAAACCGTAATGATGATAGATTTTAATTCCATTAACAAGGTAGTTATTGAACAAGTAGCATGACAATGATACTATGATATGCACCACAGTGCCTAGACCATAGTGAAGGGCTCAAAATGCCATTAATATTTATACTTAGTAGTACGGATTCTACTCAGGTAGAGGTGCTGCATAACTGTAATCCTAGCAGTCAGGAGGCAGCGGCAGGTGGATCTCTGTGAGTTTGAGGCCAGCTTGGTCTACAGAGCTGGTTTCAGGACACAAACCCTATCTTGAAGCTTTACTCCTTCAAAATAGCATGGATTCTAATTTAGAGGGCACTGCAAAATATCAATTTTTGGACATGGCTGAATAATGATGGTATAATTCACTCAGGGTCAACATTATGTGTTTGTCAGTGGTACAGGCCCCATCTGCAGTCTAGAGCAGTGTTTCTCGACCTTTCCAATACTGTGACCCTTTAATACAGTTCCTCATGTTGTAGTGACCCCTGACTAGTTATTGCTGTTTTATAACTATACTTTTGATACTCTTAAAAGTCATAATATAAATACCTGATACTTAGGATATCTGACATGTGACCCCCGTGAAAGAGTTGTTTGACCCCCAAAGGGGTTATGACCTCCAGGCCTAGAGACATGACTCCCAGTTTTGCCTCCCATTGGGCTTTGTGGGAAGCAAAGTGGGATGCAGCTCTTGTCTGAGCTGGTCAGACCTTCAGTTCTACTAAGTGTACAATGTAAATAGCTCATCCAAGTTCCATCAGTGCTTTTAATCAGTGCCTCAGTAGACATCATATGCTTACAGCTGGTTTAACCACTAACAAAGAAGAAATAGCGAAGGAAAAATCCCACCAGTGGGAGAATAGAGAGAGTACAGCTTACTCATGCAATGAAGTAGGGATTTTTTTAATTAAAAATTTTTATGTGTAGGGAGTGTTTTCAACATATGTATGTATGTATGTATGTATGTATGTAAGTATGTATATGATATATATGCCTGGTATCTGAAAAGGTCAGAGGTAGCCTCAAATCACTGGGAACTGGAGTTACAGATGGTTGCAAGATGCCCTATGTATGCTATGAATTGCATCCCAGACTTCTACAAGAGCAAGTGCTCTAACCATTGTGCTATCTCTCAAGCTCTAAAATGGAATATATTTACTTATTTTTTATTATGTAGACTTGAATGGCCTGGGCTTACAAAGATCCACTTTTCTTTGCCTCTTGAGTGCTGGGATTAACAATGGAATGTTACAAAGTAACACAAGAAATGAAAAAATAGTAATTTTTTTTTTTGAGATGGGGTTTCTCGGTGTAGCTCTAGCTGTCCTGGAAGTTGCTCTGTAGACCAAGCTGGCCTCAAACTCAGAAATCAACCTCACCCTGCCTCCTGAGTGCCAGGATTGAAGGCATGAGCCACAACGATCATTTACTGGCTTTACTAATGGAATTCTATTTATTCAGTAAAATGGATGGAACTGGCAATAACTGTTAGGCAAAATATGCCAGACTCAGAAAGACAAAAACTGCATGTTTTCTCCTAGATTTTGTTTATCAACTCACACACACAAACACACACATGATGAAAGTAGAGAGACCTTGAAGAAGGGGAGAAGAGATCTTAAGTAGTGGAGGAGAGAAAGAAAGAGAGGTTGACAATACATGTGACATGAGAGCAGAAGGTGAGCTATGGGGGTGGAGGGCAGAGGCTGGAAGTGGGAGATGAGGACAGATTAGGAGAAACTACAGGAGCAATGACAGTGGGTCTGGGGAAGTGGATCAGTGGATAGAGTCACTTGCCTTGGTGTTAAACCCCTAGTGCCATACAAACTGGATGTGTTCCCACACACACCTGTAATTCTATCACTCAGGAGGATTAAGTGTTCAAGACCATCTTCAACTACATAAGAGTCTGAGGCCAGCCTGGAATACACGAGGTCCTGCCACTGCCTGAGGATCTATTGATGGTTAATGGTTGCTGGGGAAATGAGACTTTCTTCAGTGGTGTATCCACTGGTAAGGTGCCCATGCCTCTGTAAATAACCTTTCTCCCAGGCTCATGTAATCAACCCAGTCAAACACATTGGGTGACCATGAATCAAAGTAGAGGTGGGGATAGGTGTATGAAAATATCAAAGGAAACTCATATGTAATCTATGATAATAAAACCACTAATGAAAAAGAACCAAATTCACATTGTATGCTAATTTGAAACCTAATAAAATCTCTAACTTTGATCGGCATGGTTAACTACTCTCAGCGGTGTTTAGAACTAGCTACCCTTGGGCTTGTGTTGTCAGTTTGCTGGATTTATGGGTTATTTGAAATTTCCATAAGCTGTGACCCAACAGAAACTGCACTGAGCCACATGGCTCTGTCTGTGATGTTCTTCCCCAGGATGCACAGGGAAGGTTCAGGCAGAGACACTAGTGAACCCGGACCCCACACTCCTATCTCAATGCTATATGCTGCACACACCCAGGCTCCCTACAGATTGATCATGAATAAGAATTTTAGTCACCTTGTTCTCCTGCCTTTGCCATTGCATCTTCTTCCTCAGCTTGTAAGGTTTCTGGTAAATGGAGAAAAAAAACCAACCAACATGGTTTTGCTTTCTGTTCAAAGCAGAGCTACCATCTGGATGAACTACCCCCATTCTTAGGGAGCAGAGGGGAGGGAGGAGAGCTGTGGGCTGCTGTCCTCCATACATGATACAGCTGTTGGCCACATGAAAGCAAGCAGCTGCAGCTACCTAGCAAGATCAAGACACTTAAAAAATGCATCAGAAATTGGGTAGAGGCTCCTGAGGAAGTGTCAACATCTAGAGTCACTTCTCTGTAGAGTGGTTGTCAAGGCTCTGTGTGTACATGCGAGTAGGCAGGTCCATGTGTACATTTGTGTGCACATGCATGGACCAGAGGTTGACATTTCATGTCTTTCTCAGTCACTCTCAATCTTAATGCTTAAAGATGTCTTTATCTTTCTTTAAGAATGCTTTGCCTGTATGTCCCTGTACATTGTGTAGGCTGTGCCTGCTAAGACCACAAGAGGGCAGATTCCTGGAACTAGACTTACAGATATGAGTTGGCATGTGAAAGCTGAAAAATTAACCTGGATTCTTTAGAAAAGTGACCAAGTGATCTTACTCACTGAGCTCTCTCTGGTCTCCAATCTTAGTTTTGGAGAGTCTCATTAAACCCAGTCACCATGGCTGACTTGGCTGGCCAACAAACACCAGGGATCTTCCTGTCTCCTGCCTCCTTGGTGGTGGTGTAATAGGCACATGCCCCTCCCACCTGGCATATTCAGACAGGTTCTGGGAATTGAACCTTGGTTCTAGTGCAGGAAGCATTTCTTTACTACTTTACTATCTTTCCAAGATTTAAACTTATGAATAACAACAATGTACCCAAACACAGAGCAATTCAAAGCAGTCAGTATCAAGAGCCTAGCTGTTCATTTCTCAAACAGAAATTGTCAAGGGGCTTTTAAATTCAATAGAATCAATTGACCCGAGAAGTCCTCCACACCAGTCTTGCAGACAACTATGAAGAGTCATACATACCCTGAAAGAAACCACATTAAAGCCAGTGAGGACAGCAGTAAAAGAATAGGCACAGATACTGGTCAACTGGGGCTAAAGCACACAATACTACCCTAAAAAACCCTATATAGTAAATGAGAAAGAATTGTTTGTGTATATATGGTGTATAGTATGTCATAAATGTCAAGTATGTGTGTGCATGTGGATGTGGGGGCCAGAGGTCAAGCTTAGGTTTCTTTCCTCAGGAAACACCCACTGTTAAAAACAAAGACTTATTTTTAACTTTTCAATTTTGTCTATGTGTGGGTATGTATGTTCTTTGTGTCAGGAGAAGACAGAAGTGCTGAGAACCTGATGTGGGTGCAGGTAACCAAACTCCAATCCTAAATGCATATAATTAAGAATTAGGGGGTCTTATTATTCAGATAATAACTTATAAAGCATAGAGCTTTAAGTGAACCCATCTTTACACCCCGCTCTGCCTGCAAACCTGATGTCTGCACGTCTGGTCCTTGGTCTTTCAGGATTGCTTCACTGTCTTTTTCCGGAGGAGTCATTGTGCTTTCTTCAACAGAGAGGAAGAGTTAGTAAGCCAGTCTAATTGTCTCAGCTTAGTATGAGAATACTTTAGGTCCAAACTACAGAAGGGATTAAGGAAAGTCTCTGCTCAGTTTATGTTCCATGTAGTCTGCGATGTCACGTCCTTTGCCTCAGAAGTTCAGTAAAGCAGCATACATAGGCAGGCAAAGATGCTCCCACTTGGAACCTAACACGTGCATTCTACACTAGTTCTTCCAAGTGGCCTAGGATAGGTGTGACTATGAGGTGCTGGGTTACAGGCATTAAGGGTCAGTCTTTGTTAGTCATCCTCAGTGCCTTCAAATTTCAGACCTGTGCTCGCAGCTTGCAATTGGACTGTCATGAGCTAGTAAGTGATACTTGCATTTAGAGGTGTCTTCGGGTTTGTGTGTGTCAGCCAAGGACCGAGAGGTGTGGGATTTCTTGGAGCCTGAATTACATGTAGCTCTGAGAATCTGCTGTGGGTAACACATGAACAATCCTGCATGAACATACATTAGAATTCAGGGGTCTAATTCCTGAGATTAAAACCTATAAAATATGTGGCTTTAAGTATACACATCTTTACACCCCCACCCAGCCTGCAAACCTGACTTCTGTTCCTCTTCTGATCCATGGTCTTTCAGCATTGCTTTCCTTTCTTTTTCTGGAGGACCCACTGGGATTTCTGCAACAGAAAGGAGGACTTAATAAGTCAGTCTAATTACCCAAGCTGTAGAAACTACGTAGGGGTTTTCATCAAGCCTCTGCTTAGTTTCTGCCCCAAGTAGTCTGTGAAGTCAAGCCCTTTGCCTCTGAAGTACAAAAAAGCAGCAGAGATAGGCAGACGAAGATGCCTCGCATTTGGAACCTAACACATGCATTCTGCACTAGTTCTTCTGTGTGGCTTAGTTAGGTGTCACAATGAGGTGCAGGGTCACAGGCATTAAAGGTTGGTTCATCTTCATTAGTCTACCTCAAATTTCAGAACTGTGTAAGCACCTATCCACTTGATACTTGTAATTACGGCTGTCTTCAAATTTGTGTGTGTTTGTGTGGGTAAATGGGTATTAACCACGGTCTCTTTCCTCTATAGGTACCTACTTGATTTTTTTGAAAAAATCATGCATTTTTGTGTACATGTCTATGTGTGTATTCAGGTTCCCTTGCAGGCCAGAAGAGGCCATCAAACTTTGTGGAACAGAGGTTAAGGAAAGATATGAGCCACGTGACTGTGGGTACCCTGAATTGAATGTGACTTCTATTTTGTTCAAAGCTGAGATACCATTTGTATTAACTAATGCCACCCTTAAGGAACAGAGGATCAGAAGGAGAGCTGTGACCTGCTGTTCTCTGGACATAATACAGCTGTTGGGCACATGATGTCATGCAGCTGTGGCTGCCTGTGCCACATCAAGACACTTAAAATTGCATCAGAGATTGGGTAGGAGCTCCTGAGGAAATAAGTGTTAGCATTTGGAGTCACTTTTATGGAGGAGCTTGTCCTCTGCGTGGCTTTCAGAGCTCTCTCTGTGGGGACATGCAAGTGGGGAAGTCCACGTGCCCATTTGTGTGTACATATATGGACCAGAGTTTGACTCTTCATGTCATTCTCAGTTACTTTGAATCTTAATGTTTAAAAATGTCTTTATCTTTAAGAATGCCTTACCTGTATGTATGTCCCTGTAACCTGTGTAGGCTGTGCCTCCTGAGACCACAAGAGGACAGATTTCCTGAAACTAGACTTAAAGATATGATCTGGCAAGTGTCACCTGAAACCTAACCCTGGGTTCTTCAGAAAAGTGGCCAAGTGATCTTCCTCCTGTTTCAGCTTCCTTGGTGGTGGTTTTATAGGCACATACACCTCTCACTTGTCATATTTAGTCAGGTTCTGGGAAATGAACTCTGGCTCTAGTACAGGAAGCCTTTCTATGACTGAACAAGACAAGCCTCAACATTCAACCTTATTAATACCAGCTTTCTACCCAAACACAGATGCAATTTAAAGCAGTCAATATAAACAACCTACCTGATCATTGTCCTCCAAGAAATGTTCAAGGTTGTTTTAAAATTCATGATAGAATCATTGTAATCAAGAACCTTTGCCCCCCAAAACTTGCAGATAAATTGAGTCAGATAGCCAGAAAGAAAACATTTAAGCCAGTCTGGATGGTTGTATAAGGACAGGCACAGAGATCAGTCAACTAGGGCTCAGAAACCCAAAATAACCCTTCCACACCTCTATCTCAACAATGTAGAAGAATTATTCATATACAGACATGTGTGGTATGTGATAAGTGTTAAATATGTGTGTACATGTGGGTGTGGGTGCCAGAGGTCAACCTTAGGTTTCTTTCCTCAGGAAACACCCACCATTAAAACAAAGACTTGTTTTTAACTTTTAATTACATGTCTATGTGTGGGTTTGTATGAGCCTTGCGCCAGTAGAGGATAGACGTGTTGGATGTCTTGGAGTCAGAGTTACCTCTGAAAACCTGATGTGGGTGCTGGTAACCAAACTCCAATCCTGCACATACATAAGAATTCAGGGGTCTAATTATTCAGATTAAAAACCTATAAAGCATGTGGCATTAAGTGCACCCATCTTTACAGCCCCGCCTGCCGGCAAACCTGATGTCAGTTCCTGCTCTGGTCCTTGGTATTTCAGCATTGCTTTCCTGTCTTTTTTTCAACGACTCATTGTGCTTTCTGCAACAGAGGGGAAGAGTTAATAAGTCAGTCTCATTGCCCCAACTGGGGATGAGAACACTCATGTCCAAGCCACATAGAGGATTAGGGCAAGCCTCTCAGTTGGTGCCTGTGTAGTCTGTGATGTCAGGGCCTTGACCTCATAAGTACAGTAAAGCAGCAGATAAGCAAAGATGCTCCCATTTGGACCCTAACACGTACATTCTACACTAGTTCTTCTGTGTGGCTTAGGTTGTCACATGAGGTGCTGGGTCATAGGCATTAAGTGTTCATCTTTGTTAGTCAACCTCAATGTCTTCATATTTCAGACCTGTGCAAGCAGCTATTCATTTGATACTTGTAGTTAGAGGTGTCTTCAACTTTGTGTGTGTTTGTGTGTGAGCACATGTGTTGCCCATGGTCTCTTTCCTTTGTAGGCACCTCGCTGGTTTTTGAAAAAATACATTTACTTTTTTAAAAATGTGTATGTGTGCTCACAGGTGTCCTTGAAGGCCAGAGGAGGAATTAGGACTTTGTGGAACTGGAGTTATAGGTAGCTGTGAGCCACTAGAATGCGGGTGCTTTGAGTGTAACACTGGTCCTCTTACAAAAGCAGTGGGTTCTATTAATCACTGAGCCATTTCTCCACCCCCAACTGTGGTTATTTGAATGAAAATGGCCCCCATTAGCTTTTATATTGGAATGTCTTGAACAGAGTTTGAGAGGGATAGGAGGTGTGGCCTTGTTGGAGGAGGTTTCAAATGCCCAGGCCACACTCAGTCTCTGTCTCTACAGTGTGCTGCTGGACTTGCTGGCTGTTGGGTACTGGGCCACTGTGATGACTGACTTCTGCCACCATGCTTCCTGCCATGATCACCATGGATTAACTGTAAGCAATACTTTAAGTAAGTCCCCAATTAAATGCTGTTGTAAGTTGCCTTATTCATAGTGTCTCTTTACAGACATAGAAAAGTAACAAGATACCTACCACCTATCTTTTTTCTCCAGACAGGGTCTCTCCTAAACCCAGAACCTGCCTGATTGAAGCCAAGAATTACCTTGAACAACTGATCCTCCTGTTTCTCTCCTAAGTGCTAGGATTAGACGTATATGCCCTATCCCCTGTTTATATAGGGTTGAGATCTGAATCCAGTTAGGGCTAGGTGAGCATGCTGGGAATGAGCTATATCCCTAGCCCTCACTTTTGCATTTTACCTTACAGTAATCTTCTTCATTCAGTCATTAAACATAGTCCCAAAAAATCTAATGCATGATTGAAGAAATTGTATTTTCTTTCTTTATATAAAGCTGTAATTCTCAACCTGTTGGGTTGAAACCTCTTTGGAGTTAAAAAAAAAAAAAACCCTTTCACAGAGGTCACATATCAGACATCCTGCATATTGGATAATTTACATTACAATTCAGAACAGTAGCAAAATTACAGCTATGAAGTAACCACAAAAATAATTTTATGGCTGGTGAGTCACCAGAATAGGAGGAACTGTATTAAAGAGTCACAGCATTAGGAAGGTTAAGAACCACAGATATAAAGACAGTGTGTGTATTACTGTGTGTATGTATATGCAAAATACTTATTCATGTGTATATTCTAAAACATATTGTAATAATAATGCTTCGTCGTAGTAGTCTGGCAAGCATCTACGAATAACTTGGATACTGTTTACCTAACCATAAGTTTATAAATGGTTATTACATTCTGTCTTCTGAGACAGTTGCAGATTTGAGACAGAAAGATATTTCACTTCCCAAACCGCCACCCAGCACAGGCTACAATCCAATGTGTCGCCCTCGGAACACTGTTGGTTGGATCACTATACTAAAATGGTAGGAAGTAGGTTCCTACTAGTTACTAACAACACAGTACACAGTTTGTAGATCTGTTTTGCTTGGTGCCAGTTATTATGGAAAGTTAGTAAAGTTTTGGAATTAAGAATACCTCAAGCCCAGACATGGTGGTACACAACTTTAATCCCAGCAGAGGCAGGCAGATCTCTGTAAACTCAAGTCCAGTTTAGTCTACATGGAGAATTCCAGGCCAGCAAGGGCTGCATAGTGAGACCCATCTTAAAAAAAAATACTCACAAACTGAATCCAAGAACACCTTAAAAAAAGATCACCCACCATGACCTGGTGGGCTTCATCCCAGAGATAAAGGGATGGTTTGATATAGAAAAATCTGTCAATGTAACCTACCATATAAACAAGTTGGGGGAAAAACATGATTCCCTCATTAGATGCTGAAAAGGCCTTTAAAAAAAATCCAACACACCCTTCATGATAAAAGACTTGAAAATAAGGGATAAAAGGCACACACCTAAATAAAGTGAAGGCAATATACAGTAAGCCAACATCAAATTAAATGAAGAGAAACTCAAAAGCAATTCTATCAAACTTAGGGACAAGACAAGAGTTTCTACTTTCTTCATATCTATTCAATGTAGTACTTGCAGTTCTAGCTAGAGCAACAAGAAATTGGAAAGAAGAAGCCAAAGTATCATTATTTGCAGATGATGTGATAGTATACATAAGCAACCCCAAAAGTTCTATCAGTGAACTCCTACAGCTGATAAATGCTTCCAGCATAGTGGCTGGATACAAGATTAACGGAAAAAAATCAGTAGCCCTCTTATATACAAACAACAAATGGGTTGAAAAAGATCAGGGAAACACCACCTTTCACAATAGCCACATGTAATATAAAATATCTTGGTGTAGTTCTAACCAAGCAAGTGAAAAACCTGTACGACAAGAACTTCAAGTCTTTGAAGAAAAAAAGTGAAGATATCAGAAGATGACAAGACCTCCCGTGCTCGTGGATCAGTAGGGTTAATAAAGTAATAATGGCCATCTTATCAAAAGCAATCTACAGATTTGATGCAATCCTCATAAAAATTCCAGCAATTCTTTACATACCTTGAAAGAATAATATTCACTTCCTATGGAAAAACCAACCTAGGATAGCTATAACAATCCTGTACAATAAAAGAAATTCGGGAGATATCACTATTCCTTATTTCAAGCTTTAGTACAGATCTATAGTAATAAAAGCCACATGATGTTGGCATAAAAACTGATAGGTTGATCAATGGGATCAAACTGAAGGCCCAGATGTAAAAATGCAAAGGAGAATGTAAATAGATTCATATTTATCACCCTGCACAAAACTAAGTCCAAGTGGATCAAAGTCCTCAACACAAATATGCTGAACCTAACTAATAATGTGGGGAATCACCCCAAACCCATTAGCACAGGAGACAACTTCCTGAACAAAACATCAATAGCACAGGCACAAAAAAAAAAAAAAAAACCAGCAATAAATGGGACCTCATGAAACTGAAAACCTTTGGTAAGGCTAAGGACAAAATGGCAGTCTGCAAAATGGGAAGTTTACCAACTCCACATCTGACAGAGGGCTAATTTCTAAAATATATAAAGACCTCAAGAACCAGACATTAAAAAACCAAATAATTCAATTAAAATTGAGGTGCAGATCTAAACAGAATTCACAACAGAGGAATCTCACATGGCCCAGAAAGACTTCAAGAATGGTTCAACATCGTAAGTTATAACAAAAATGCAAATCAAAATGACTCTGACATTCCATCTTACACCAGTCAGAATGGCTAAGATAAACACTAGTGACAGCTCAGGCTGGTGAGATGTGGAACAAGGGGGACACACCTTGCTGATGGGATTGCAAACTTGTACAGCTACTGTGGAAATCAATATGGCCATTTCTCAGAAAATTGGAATCAATCGACCTCAAGGCCCAGTTATACCACTCCTGGGCATATAGTCAAAGAACACTCCATCATACCATGAGGGCAGTTACTCCGCTATGTTCACTGGAGCTGGAAACAACCCTCAGCTGAAGAATGGATAAAGAAATTGGCATATTTACACAATGGAGTATTATTCAGCAGTTAAATATTCATGAATTTTTTAGGCAAATGGATGGAACTAGAAAAAAAGTGAGTTTTTTCTGAATGAGATAATCTAGACTCAGAAAGGCAAACATGATATGTGTTCACTTATAAGTGGACATTAACTGTAAAGTAGGGATAACCATGCTACAATCCACAAACCAAGAGAGACTAAGTAGCAAGGAGGGCTCAAGGGGAAACTCTTGCATCTCCCTGGGAAGGAGAAATAGAATAGACATTGTTGGGAGAATGAGGGTAGGCTAGAACAAGAGGCATTAGGTTGGGGGAGGGGGCATGAGGAGGAGAGAATACTGGGAGAGACAAGTGGAATTATGGGGGCATATAGGGATGGGGTAGAAACCTAGTATGGTGAAAATGCCTTGGAAATCTACATGGTTGACACTAGTTGGGACTGGGGCCTGTCTCTGACTCTTTTGCTGCTTTTGGGACCCTGTTCCTCCCACAGGTCACCCCATTCATCCTTAATAACAGAGAAGTTGCCTAGTCTTATTCCAATTTGATATGCCATGTTTGGTTGATATCCCTGGGAGGTCACACACACACACACACACACACACACACACACACAAAGAGGCACACACAGAGAGACACAGACACACAGAGACCCACACAGACCCACACAGGCACACACGGACACACAGAGGCACACACACACACAGACAGACACAGAGGCACACACACACAGACACACACACACAGAGACCCACACAGAGGCACACACAGACCCACACACGCACATACGGACACACAGACAGACACACACACAGACAGACACACACACACAGACGCACATACACAGACGCACACACACAGATGCACACACACACAGACGCACACACACACAGACGCACACACACACAGACACACACACACACAGATGAGCACACACAGAGTCAGAGACAGACAAAGAGAAAGGGAAGGGCAGGAAGGGATGGAGTGGGAGAGAAAAAGGAATTCAGAAGTTGGCAAGATGGGTCCATGGGTAAAGGTGCTTGCTGCCAAACCTGACAAGCTGTGTTTGATCTATGGGACTTACATGGTAGAGGGA
>JADRCD010178298.1:9010-25787 GCA_019843815.1 Montemys delectorum
GGGGGGGGGTTCTGTTTTTGTTTTGGAAATGGAGTCTCACTGTGTAGCCTAGGTTGGCCTGGCATAAATTTTAGTTTTTAACTTGAAAGGTTTTTATTGAAGCACACTCTTGATGAGAATTGTTTCCCTTGCTCTCCCAAGCGCTGATGTGTCTAGCATGAGCTCCTGGCCTGAAGTGAGATTCGGGATGGGGATGTGCCTCAGTGGTACAACTCTTGTCTAGCCTATGCCAGGGTCCTGGGTGAGAAATGTGCAGGCACATGTGTGCCCATGTTAGGAGGCCAGGGTCATCAGCGTGTCAGGCTGGCTTCCTGATGGTTTGTTGGGGTTTGCATGTGTGTGTGTGTGTGTGTGTGTGTGTGTGTGTAGCTCAGAGGAAAACTCTAGAGAGTTGATGTTCTCCTTCCAGCATATGGTTACCTGGGATTGAACTCAGGTTCGGTAGGCTATGCAGCAAGAGTCTAGTAGCCATGGTTGCTTTTGAGCCAGTCTCACTCACTGACCCTGCAGCACAGAGGTGCCTAGGCAAGCTGGCCAGGAATCCCTGGATCCTCCTTCTGCCTCTGCCTCTGCCTCCCCAGCACTGGGATCACAGGCCAACACCAGCTGTTTTATTCATAGTCAGACATAAGTCCCCTTGTGCAGCAAGCACTTGACCTACCAAATCATCTTGCCAGCCCCAGAGTAATGGATTTTTAAATGAGGTGGCCCAGAAAACCCACTACAAAGACCTTGGGAAAGGAGGAGAGGAAATAAATGCACACACTTGAGGATGTTTTGTCTGCAAGTGTGGCCATCACAGGGGCCAGAAGAGGGTGTTGGTGCCCTGGAACTGGAGTAACAGATGGTTGTGAGCTGGCACATCGTACTTAGAACTGAATATAAGTCCTTTGCAGGAGCAGCTGGGGCTCTAACCACTGTCCCTCCGGTGCCAAGAGTGTGGATCTGAGCAAAATCATGAGCAAGTTTAAGAGGGAGCCAGAGAAGAATCTAAGGGGAGTTTTTCAGCCACTGGCTAGTCTCAAAGGTCCAAAGGCACACCTACATGAGGAGGAAACTGGCTGAAAGAATACAGCTGCAGAGTGAGGAGGGCGAGGGGAGGGAGCCAGTCCTCTGCACAAGGTCACAGCTGCTGTGACCTTCAGCAGTGCACTCCCTGCTGTGGAGCGGGGCAGGGGACTTCACCCGGGGCTATATCGAAATCATTTCTGTAACAGAACCTGTAGGAACCTTCTGTGCTCCTGTTAGGGCTGTGAACTTCTGGAAAGTTCTACTCAGTGTGGGCAGAAGCCAGGAGGGCCTTGGCAAGTGGCACAAGTTCCTCCTTTCAGTTCCCTGAAGCACAAGAGGCTGGCTGGAGCCAGGCCATGGTAACCTTAGACTCTGCCGCAGGCGCGGAAAGGAAGGAGTCTGCTCATTTGCTCATCCTAGCCACCTGCAAACTCAGAGACCCCTCTACTGCCTGTGTTGGGACACACACCCAAAGCTGCCATGCCTCACCACCTGAGTTTGATCTCCAGGACCCAGTGGAAGGACAGGACTGACCTCCACATACATACTCACACACAAGTTCTGCCCCAGTCAAAAGCCAGCCACATAAGTTGTGTGTCTCTCCTCTGGGCTTGAAGAGAACATTTGCAAAATAAAAAAGGCCCTTAAGAACATCCAGCATGAATTCCAGTGCTCCAGAGGAGGAGAAGGCCAGCCTGGTGTATACACATAGTGAGTTCCAGGACAGCTGGGGCTACTTGGTGAGACCCTGTGTCCCCCATTACCCAGGAAAGGCTGGGAGTGGGCACAACCTTCTGAGTTTCTGGCCAGCTGGTGACAGCACAGGGACATCAGACTAGGGGTCAGACAATGTCCATGGTTCCAGCCCCTCACAGTCCCTCCTACAGGCTGCCTTCACTCGATCCACCAACCCCGTTGGCATCTCTGTGCCCAGCACAGGTCTAGACACAGCAGATGCTAAATAATGGCTCGTTTAAAAATTCATGTAGTGGGCCGGGCATGGTGGTGCACGCCTTTAATCCTAGCACTTGGGAGGCAGAGGCAGGCGGATTTCTGAGAGTTTGAGGCCAGCCTGGTCTACAGAGTGAGTTCCACGACAGCCTGGGCTACACAGAGAAACCCTGTCTCAAAAAAAAAAAAATTCATGTAGGATCTGAGCTATGGCTCAGAAGTAAAGCACTTGCCTGCCTAGCAGTACAAATAAATTTAAAAAGTAAAAGTGTATTGGAAAAATCATCTTTTGATAGGGTCTCCTCCAGCCCAAGCCTCAAACTTAAGTGGCTGAGCTTGGTCTTGAATTCTTGATCTTTTTTTTTTTTCAGCTTCCCAAATGCCAGGATGATTGAATTATATTTCTTGTTTTTTTTTTTTTTTGTTGTTGTTTTTTTTAAGTATATGAGTGTTCTGTCTTCCTGAATGCATAGCAGAAGAGGGCATCAGACACCATTACAGATGGTTGTGAGGCACCGTGTGGTTGCTGGGAATTGAACTCAGGACCTGTGGAAGAACAACCAGTGCTCTTAACTACTGAGACATCTCTCCAGCCTTATATTTCCTGATTTATTTTGGGTGTGTGTGGAGGTCAGAGGATAACTTACAGGAGTCGATTCTCCCCTTCTGCCATGTGAGTCCTGGTGAGCAAACTCCCGTTATGAGGCTCCATGGCAAGTGCCTAACCCTTTAACCAGCTGAGTTCTCTTAGGCTCCCCAAATCCACTGGAAATGAATTAGCAGGCTGACCTTCTCTGCCCCATCTTCTCTGCCTCTTCCTAACATGGCTCCCCTAACATGCCAGCCCCTGTCCAGCCCCAGGGCCATTGCTTGAGCAGTACTGTCCCTCACCACACACTCACACACAAAGCCCCCTTGCTTCCTTTGCTGATGTCTCCTTTTACACTTCTTCACCCCAGAACACTCATAGCTAAGAGCCAGCACCCTCCCACCCACCACTGCATCCCAGCAACCTGGACAGTCCCACACTGTTTGAGAACTTCATTTACATCCCTGCCCCCAAAGAACTGTGATGCTGGGGTCTCACTTCAGTTCGGTCATGCACAGAAGATCAACCAACCCTAGAGAGCTCAGGACTCGGGTTGAGAAACACTGCTCTCTAACAGTACTTCATGGGATCTGATACCCTCTTCTGATAGGCACACACACATAAAAACATGTATACACATATGTATGTACACACGCATGCACACACACATATATACCCTCTTCTGATATGCATACACACATAAAAACATGTATACACATATGTATGTACACACACACACACACACACACACACACATATATATATGAAACAACATAAGTAAATCTTTTTTTTTTAAGAGCATTTGGGCTGGAGAGATGGCTCAGCAGTTAAGAGCACTGACTGCTCTTCCAGAGGTCCTGAGTACAAATCCCAGCAACCACATGGTGGCTCACAACATCTGTAATGAGATCTTACGCCCTCTTTTGGAGTGTCTGAAGACAGCTAGAGTATACTCACATATAGTAAGAAAGAAAGAAGGAAGGAAGGAAAGAAAGAGAGAAAAAGCAAGCAAGCACTTACTGCCCTTGCAGAGGACCCTGGTTTGGATCCCAGCACCCACATCACAACAGCCTGTACCTCCAGGGGAGCTGACACACTGACGCACTGCATACTTACTAGGTGCACATAAACTTGCAGAGTCTCACACACACACACACACCCATAAATAAAGATAGTGAATTTGTGAAAAAAAAAAAAGAAAGAAAAGAAAACCAACAAATTATTGAGAATAGACTATGCAAAGTTGCACAGCCTTGGCTTAACTTCACCACACGCTCATACCCTGTTGTAGCAAAATCTGCTAGAATAAATGTGAAAAGAAAAAACTAATGTATAAGGGTCTGACATGTCTTGGAGAGGGGAGTCAGCATGAAGGAAGAGGATTAGTGGTCACAAATTGTCTTCTGGCCTCCACACATGCCCTGGAATGGATGCACTGCATAAGTAAATGCATAAAGCAATCAAACTGGCAGCAACTTCCCAGTTTTCTCCGCCTTTCCTGACATTAAAAGACTCCTGAGATATGGCTGCCGTTTCCCCCCACCCCAAAACTACATTTCCTAGAGTTCCTTGCAATAGAAGGCCACGTAGCTTGAACTGACCAATGGGATGTGTATATCTACATAATTTCTGGTTCCTGTCACTCAAGGACTGGGCTGGCACACCCCCTTTTCTATTTGAGTCATGGCGGAGTTGGTGTGTCCTGCTTGTTCCCTGAGGGTGACAGAGTGTGGGGATGCTGGCTTATGACTCAGCTGTCGATAACTTTATTATAAAAACAGGACCCTCCCTATGTGCCCCAGCACCGCATCCTCCCCAGGGAGACCCTATGAACATCATGTGCCACAGTGAAGGTTAAGAGGTGCGCTGAGGGGAATTCAAAGGAGCCTATGGCCCCATCGTCCTCTGTCCACAGAGGATGCAGGTTGGAGTCCCACAGAGTCTGTTCAAATGGGGCGTTCTTCATGCTTCCTGATTTACAGGTGTGGTCTTCCCTGCCTCTGGGGGCCCATGAAGGTTCCCTTCCTCCACTATCACTTTAAGGACCCAGGCGAAGTCCAATCTTGTCACTCTAGCAAGATAGGTGGGGTCCAACCTGGTCACTCTGTAGTCTCAGGAAAGGGTCCCTCCTGGTCAGTCAGAGGGCCCATGCAGGGCTTCTCCAAGCACTCAGTCTTGCCATCAGTTGACGGGGTCCCTGTGTGGCCCCACATGTGGTTGTTGACGCCCAGCTGAACCATCTGGGCATGGTGAATAATGAGAGGCTGAGGCCCTGGAGTCTGTGGCACTGAAGAGGCTGATGGAAAGGACTGGGACTGTGGAGAAGAGACTGGAGACTGCGGGAAGGATGGAGGCTGCGGGGAATAAGGGGAAACTGGAATATCACCCTGAGGATGGGAAGGTATTGGCTGTGGACATCCTGGCCAGCTGGGGAAGGATGTTGGGGCCCCCAGTGACAAATCCTTCCCAAAGGCCACCCCAAGTCTGTTCATCTCTGCTTGCCAGGCCCTGTAGCTATGGGCATAGGCTGAGTGGGCAGCAGATAGAGCAGCCACCTTTTGCTGCTCAGCCTCTAGCTGTATGCTCTGCTCCTTGAGGGTTCTGGCCTCCTGTTCTTTCCTCCAGCGTACCCGCTGTGCCTGGAGCTTCTGTACTTTGAAGGTGTTTGCCACCTTTCTGGCAAAGATTGGGGAGTGTTCATCCAGCCACACGATGCTGTGGAGCAGTCTGGTTGTATCTGGACTGAGCTGGGCCTGGGAACACTCAAGTGGGAGGAGGGGGATCACACAGTCCTGCCTTCCAGACTGTGTAAGGCTGTTCATGAGAGCGTGGTTGACTTGATGCAGGCTCAGGCGACAATCAAAGCTGGCAGTCAGGAGCAGGATTGTGAACCCTGAGTGGTCGATGGCATCTTGGAGACAGTGCAGCTCACCACGCCCAGGCACCTGAAATTCCTCACAGAAGGTGGCCCCATCAGGTACTCCAAGGGTCTCCAGCTTCTCCCGAATACGTAGGGCCACCTGTTCATCAGCCCTGGCATGGATGACCACAAAGTTATAGAATTTCTGATCAGATGTTTCTGAGTGGTCCAAAACAGGGGATGTGGAGGCTGGAGGAGCAGGGCAGCTGCTCGGGGAGGAGGCAGAGCACAGACGAGAAGGAAGCAGCATAGGGGAAGCTTGGAGGGATGGTGGCTGGGCAGGAGGGCTACATGATGTGCTGTTCTGCCGAGAACCATCCCCTACAGGAACCTGACGTGACCTCTGACTTGGGATAGACCACTGCTGTCCAACACTTTCTGTGGTGGATGTCAGGGGAGACCTGGAGTATGTAGACAACTCTGTGCATTCAATGGGACAATGGACATTTGTGACTGGAGCAGCCAAGGAGTAAGGGAGGGTGGGTGAAGGCTCCTCTGGAGACACCTCTGCGACTCTAATTTCATGTGGTAACCCCAAGGAGCTACTGGTCTCCACTGATCGAGGCTGGCTCATCTCCTCAGGTTCTTGACAGCCTTCAGGGACAAGCTGAGGCTCCTGAGTGTCCAGTGGTGTGTCACATAGCTTGCTGGGCCCATGGGTTCCATGGTGTGAAGAGAGAAAGGGAAGAGTGGGTGACTGGCTGATCTCTAGGTGGCTGGCCAGTGAGGCAGTGCTGCCGGTGGAGTGCAGCGTATGTCCCCAACTCCAATCTGGTGTTTTAATGGGACAAGGCTGGCTTCTGGTCACTGCAGGGGATGCTGAAGGTGGCTGTAGGGAACCCTGATGAGAACGGAGTGGCTGGAAGCCGCTAGGGTCCCCCTTGATGTCTGAACTGCACCGATCCCAGGCCTCATTCTGGAGTTGGCCCAGCTGGTGGTCACCCTGGGAGGCAAGGTCATGAAGGGCCACCTGGTAAGCCATGTCTCTTGTGGAGGCTGGACACAGGTTCTCCTCAGCCAGCAGGTGGTACAGGCGAGCCACCGTCCAGGACAAGTCTGGAGGCTCCTCGGGGCCCTCTGTGCTCTCCACGTGTGCCCACTGGTGGGCTACCAGCTGGGCTACTGTGTTCACCTTCAAGGACTCCAGAGAGACCTTGGCCTCTGTGTCCTGGCCCAGAGCCAGGAGTACCATGGCATGGAGCAGCTTTGACTCCTGGCTGTGTGAACGCAGACTCCCCAGTTTGTGTTTCAGGCAGGTCAGCCTGTCCCTTCCCAAGGCGCCTAGAATGCCAAAGGCACCATGGAGTGAAGGACCTGGGTTAGCCATGGATGGGGAAGGATGAAGCCTGGAGCCACGGAGGGTGGGGTAGGTGGAGACATGTTCCGAACCAACAGCCTCCCGAACAGCCTTGTCCCCTGCTGCAAAGATGCTGGAGGGTAACAGCGCAGACCTGCAGGAGTGGGAGTGCATCATGACTTTCCAAATAAGATGGTGCACCCGTTTAACCCCAGCCCTGGGAGGCAGAGGCGGGGTTCTGGGCCAGCAAGGGATATATATGGAGGTGTCTCCAAATCAGTAAGAGGGCTGAGTCAGTGGGTAGAGTGCTGGCTGAGCACTCACAGTGTGCCAGGTTCCATGCCCAGTGCTGCATAGACAATGTATGGTGATCAGTGACTGCTCTGAATGAGCGGGTGAGTGGATGCATAAACTGGCACAAAGTTCTGTTTGTTTGTTTGTTTGTTTGTTTGTTTGTTTGAGACAGGGTTTCTCTGTGTAGCCCTGGCTGTCCTGGAAGTCACTCTGTAGACCAGGCTGGCCTCAAACTCAGAACTCTACCTGCCTCTGCTGCCCAAGTGCTGGAATTAAAGTGTGTGCCAACACTGCCCGGCTGGCATCAAGTTCCTAATGACGCCAGGACACTTGCAGTAACCCTCAGGTGGACAGTCACTCAGAGCATCTGTCAATCCTGGAGACTCTGACACCTTTCCTGCCTCCACAGCCATGCTGCGATGGGGGTCGCTGCCCACCCCACTCAGGCAGGGACAGGTGTGGCTGCTATGACCAGAGAGCCCTGGCATGGACTGGGTGAAGGCCAGGGAAGCTTCTAGCACCTGGAGGTCCTACAATGCCCCATGGAAAATGCCTGAGGCAGAGGACCCTGCTCTAGACCACAAGTGGACAGGTCAGTCGGCTAACCCACAGACTTTGCATACAGATGACCTAAAGCCTTCAAAGACCTGACCTGGAGCAGTACAGGTGGGCCGGGCTCAGAGCCAAGGTCAAGGGAGCCAGAAAGGCAGTGGGAAGGGCCTTACAACCATTGGCAGAGCCACCGTCACAGGTGGGAGTGGTAACAGCAGATGGCAGAGGATTCGTCCAAGGATACGAGAGAGCAGAGAGAGCAGAGAGAGAGAGAGAGAGAGAGAGAGAGAGGGCCACCACCCTCTCTGTGGCTGCTGGGAAATGGGGGCAATCAGGTGTGACAATGCAGGGAGAGGCAGAGACAGTGGAGACATAAGAAACAGAAAAACGGGGCTGGGGAGATGGCTCAGCGAGAAGGTCCTGAGTTCAAATCCCAGGAACCACATGGTGGCTCACAACTACCCGTGATGAGATCGGACGCCCTCTTCTGGTGCGTCTGAAGACAGCTACAGTGAATTATGCAGGAGCGAGCAGGCCGGCAGAGGTCCTGAGTTCAATTCCCAGCAGCCACACACATGATGGCTCACGGCCATCTGAACAGCTACAGTGTATTCATACACATAAAATAAATAAAATAAATCTTAAAAAAAAAAAAGAAACAGAAAAACATAACCCTGGGCCAGAGAAAAATGGGTGATGTTCACAGCAGGTCAGCGCTGCTGCAGGAGTAAGCCTGGAAGGGTCAAGAACTGCAAGGATTAAGGCTGTGTTTATAGATCCCAAGGACACAAAAATAGAGAAGCCTGAGTGAAGGGCACAGCTCATACAAAGGCCCTGGAGCAGAGGACACACACAGCTCTAGCAACTAGGCCCCAGTCCTGACTTCTCCACCACACCAAAAATCTACCCACTTCTATGATGCTGTACTTCCATACTCATGTCCAGCCTTCCTTCTCACCCCACACCTGTGCAGTCTCTTCACTCACCTACTGCGTCTGGCCACTGTTGCAGGAGATGCTGCTGATGGAGTGGGGTGCACAGGTGTGGGCATCAGTCAGAGCAACAGGAAATGAGACAACCACCTAAGGTCGTTTCAAGAAATAGAAGTGCCCCGGAGGAAATGAGCCTGAGATGGGACCTGGGGTGGAGGATGCTTCTGGAGGCTAGCACTCAATTCAGCCCCTGAAGGTGAGCTAGTCCAGAGAGCTCTCTTGGAGAGCAAAGGCCCAGGCACACAGGGCTCAGCCTCACAGAAGGCAGGAGAATCCTGGCAAGGTAGGCCGGAGCAGAGGGAGGCAGGGCAGGGATGGCCTGGTGGGCTGCAGGGAGGTGGGAGCCCTGGTGGGCAGAGGTCACAGGGAGGAAGCTCTCTTCTATGTTCATGCCAACCCTTTGTGTGCTGTGGAGAGGACAGACTGTGGGGCGGGGGGGCAGCAGTCACAGGATACAGCATTGTTCATCCCTCTCTTACCTCTGTCCTTACTATGACTGAAATGCACTGTCCTCAGGACCTTTGCATGTTGTCCCTCAGATGGCAGTAGAACCCCTCTGGTAACAAAACCTCAGTGCAGAAGCCCACTGGCCTCCCCACACACCTCTAGAGTCATCTCTCAACTCTTCACAACCTCTCACAAAAGTTTCCTTAATGTTGTTGAGTAGCCACTGTGTCCTCCTACAGGGGCAGGGCTCTGATACAACTGTCTAGTTCCTGTATCTCCTGTATCTAGAATGCCTGACACACAGTAGGTGCATAATAAATGCTCAATGAGGGTCAGCAAGATGGCTGGGTAGATAAAGGTGCTTGAGAGGCTGCCATGTCTGAAGATCTGAGTTCAGTCCCTGAGACCCATGTGGTGGAAGGAGAACAGAACAAAATGAAATAAAAGCAAATAAACCAATGGGCACGCACACCTTTACTCCCAGCACCCAGGAGGCAGAGGCAGGAGGATCTCTTGAGTTGAGGTCTCCCTACTCTACAGACTGAGTTCCAGGACAGCCAGCCCTACATAGTGAGACTCTCTGTCTCGAACAACATGAACAGGACAGTGCCTGGTACACAGCCAGCGCCTAATAAGTGCATACTGAGGTCTGAAGATGCAGTTGAGTTGACAGAGTGCTTGTCTGTCATACATAGGGCCCTGTGTTCAGCTCCCAGCCAGGAAAGAGAATAGCAGCAGAGAGAGGAGAGAGAAAGAGACACAGACGAGAGAGAGAGAAATGTTTATTGACATAATTAAACAGTAAACAGACAAAATAGAGCAGGGCACATAGTAGTTGTGTTTTATTTGCTTATTTTTGTTGCTGAGACAGGATTGGGCCTTGCACTATGTAGCCCAGCACAACCTTAAACTTCTGATCCTCCCGCCTCCACCATGTAAGGGCGGCAGCCTCCTCTTGTCCAAGCTATACTTGAAAAGCTCAGACAGGAGGATTTCTTTCTTCGTTCTTGTTTTTTTGTGTTGTTTTATTTTGTTTGTTATTCAAGACAGGGTTTCTCTGTGCAGCCCAGGCTGTCTTGAACCTCACTCTGTAGACCAGGCTGGCCTCAAACTCAAGAGATCCACCCTCTTCTGCCTCCTGAGTGCTGGGATCAAAGGTGTGTGCAACCACCGCCCAACAACTGGATGATTTCTTGAGCCCGAGATATCAGGGTCAGCTTAGGTAAGTTCCAGGCCAGCCTGGTCTGCATAGTGAGTCTCAAAACATAAATAACACAAATGACATAAAAATAAAAGTAACTTTTTAAGAGAGAGGGAAGAGGAAAGGGAAGAGTGGGAAGAGAGAGGAAAGAGGGAGGAAGGGAAGGAGGTGTGCTCAGTGGGTAGAGCACTCTTCCAGCATGCCTAAGACTCTGTATGACATCCTCAGAACAGCAGAAACCAGGATTGGTGGATGGCTGGGTGGTGAGTGAGTAGATGGCTGGGTTTGTAGGTGGATGGGCTGTAAATAGGCCTCTTTCTTTCTTCCCTGGCCTTCTCTCCCTGGCAGAACTTACAGTCTCTTGTGGCACAGGGGGCCCCTCCTCCAGTCAGTGACCTGCTGACTGTCAGCTCTAGAACTCAGGGGATGTGTGCTGCCAGGGAACTTAGAATGGTTCCCAGGCTGACCTTGCATGTATCCAGGGGCCTGCGTTGGGCCGGAAATAGTTGACTGCAGAAGCTGCGGCAGGCTAGTCCCCACAGGTAGCAGATGGTGTCTGTGTTAGTCTAGGGCAGGAGTTTTGACAGGGAATACTGAGGTAGAGAAAGCAGATCTGATCAGGAAATAGCGACAAGGGGAGGGACTGAGGGTGGAGAGGGTTGGGGGTTCGCCATTGGGGCTGGAGGAGGGTTCTTCCAGGAGTTAGGAGTTAGAAGATCTAGGGATCTGGGGGGTACTAGGGACTGAGCAAGCACCCAGGATCACAGGGCTTGGTTGGGGGTCAGGAGTTGGACTGCGGGATCTGCGTGTCCATGAGAAAGAGCTTAAGGAACCTGACAGCCTGCAGGTGGCGGCCCAGCACCTACTCCCGACCCTGCGCCCGCCCGCCGTGCTGTCCCCTCTGCCTTCATCCTACCTGGCTGTGGGGGTCCTGAGCTGGTAGATCTGGGGTCTCTGGTGGCTGCTGGAGGAGGAGAGAGCAAAGGAGGAGGGAGCGTTCGGTTCCACCCCTCCCTCTCTTCCGGGTCTTGTGGGGGGAAGAGGATGAAGTCAGCAGTCTCGCCTGTAATCATATCTAGCTGAGCCAAGCCCTGCCCCACCGCCCAGTGCTCTGAGGACACGTGGAACTAGGCGGGGCCTGTAGCGTGTGAGGCCAGAGCTGGGGAAGGAGGAAGGAACCCTCCGCCACCAGAGAACGTTCGGCTGGCGGACACAGAACTCAGCTAGTAAGTTACTCTGGAGACTCGCAAAGCACCATGTGGCTAAGTACACGGGGACCCTGGTGACTCGTGCCTATCAGCCCAGCAACACAGAAAACTAAAGCAGGTAGATTGCCGAGTTCCAAGGAAGCCTGACCTACACAGGGAGACCTCCATCTCAAAAATAAGTTAATACAAAAAAGGAAACAGAAGTGCTGGCAGCCGCAAGGTTTTGTACAACTATTTAGTTGTGAATATTCTTTTTTTGTTTTTGTTTTTTGAGACAGAGTTTCTCTGAATAGCCCTAGCTGTCCTGGAACTCACTCTGTAGACCAGGCTGGCCTCGAACTCAGAAATCCGCCTGCCTCTGCCTCCCAAGTGCTGGGATTAAAGGCGTGTGCCACCACCGACCGGCAGTTGTGAAAACTCTTAATTCTTTACTTGATTTTACTTGGTGTGTGTATGTGTGCACGCAGGCACGTATGAGTGTAGGTCAGAGAACAGCAAGCTTGCTGAGCCATCACAGAGACACAAAACAAAAATCTGTCAGAGATTTCTGGGTATTAAGTTTTGAGAAACAGTCTGTGTATGCATTGGAACTTGGAACTATCCTCCTGGCTCACTCAGCTAGATGGTAAGATCACAGGCATGTTTTAAAGATTTATTTATTTTATGTGTGAGTACACTGTAGCTGTCTTCAGACATACCAGAAGAGGGCACCGGATCCCATTATAGATGAGTGTGAGCCACCATGTGGTTGTTGGGAATTGAACTCAGGACTTCTGGAAGCGCATCTAGTGCTCTTAACCACTGAGCCATCTCTCCAGCCACACAGTATGTTTTAAAACTGATAAAACGAAATTGTGAAAACAGAAAAGCAGCAGTTCAGAGAGGACTATGACTGGGAGGTGGGGTGCACAAATGAGCCACCCCCACCCTCTTGCTGGGGATTCTAGGCAGGAGTATCTGCCTCACGTCACTAAACACTATCTCTCCAAGGCACGTATCAGAATGGCTTCTGTTTTCGTGTTTACATATGTGTTCGTATTTGTGGAAGTTAGAGGTTGACATCAAGTGTTTTCTCCTGGTCACATCTTTAGGAGATAATTTCCTGAGACCATCCATCTCAGGAACAAGTTCTATCTTGCTGGCAGGGTAAAAACTGAGTTCATACATGTTTGTCTGTTAGCCAGTAAAGGATGTAAAGAAGGAAGGTGCTGTGTCTCTTCTGCCCATTTATCTCCACAGATCTAGTCCAGCCTCCAGCCCAAAGTGACCGCTGGCCAGACTCTACAGTGCTGGACTGGAGAGATGACTCAGCGGTTAAGAGCATCAACTGCTCTTCTGAAGGTCCTGAGTTCAAATCCCAGCAACCACATGGTGGCTCACAACCATCTGTAATGGGATCTGATGCCCGAAGACAGCTACAGTGTACTCACATATAATAAATAAATCTTTAGCCGGGTGGTGGTGGCGCACGCCTTTGATCCCAGCACTTGGGAGGCAGAGGCAGGCAGATTTCTGAGTTTAAGGCCAGCCTGGTCTACAGAGTGAGTTCCAGGACAGCCAGGGCTACACAGAGAAACCCGGGGGGGGGGGGGGGGGGAGAAGGAAGGTGCAGTTATCCTGTTATGTAAACTAAGGCCCACAAGTCCTAAAAGAGTTCCTGTCTTGTTTTAACTATGGTGGTGCTCGCTCACTCCTTTGTTCCTTTATCACTCTAGATTCCAGGTCAGAGTCCAGGAGGGGACCTGGCTGTAAAAGCTGACTCAAGGACCCTGAAACCAGGTGAGGTGACTCAGATAAGGCCCAGTCACCAATGTTGGCTTCCTTGTTTAAGCCCTGGTGTCAAAATATGATTGGTCAGTACCCAGCTCCCCTTCACTTCGTGTCCCATCCTATGAAAAGGTTGTGCAGTGTCCTTCAGGGTTCAGACCCCCAACTGGCCACCTCCTTGAGAGTGCAGAAGATAAGGCTTTAAATTTCCCTCCCACAGCCTTTTGTTTTGTTTTTTTTTTTTTATTTTCTTTATTTACATTTCAAATGATATCTCCTCTCCTGGTTACCCCTCTGGGAAAAAAAACAAAAACAAAAACCAAACCGTTTCCTCCCCCTCCCCCTGCTCACAAACCCACCCTCTTCGACTTTCTGGTCCTGACATTCCCCTACACTGGGACATAAACCTTCACAGGACCAAGGGCCTCTCCTCCCATTGATGGCCGACTTGGCCATCCTCTGCTACGTATGCAGCTGGAGCCATGAGTCCCACCACGTGTACTCTTGGGTTGGTGGTTTAGTCCCTGGGAGCTCTGGGTTACTAGTTAGTTCATATTGTTGTTTGTCCTAAGGGGCTGCAAACCCTTCAGCTCCTTGGGTCCTTTCTCTAACTCCTTCATTGGGGACCCTGTGCTCAGTAAAGTTCTTATTTTTAAGCTTTTGTCTCTGAAGTGAGTCTCAGCTTCCATCCCAAACCAAACAACTTCAAGCACTTTACCACTGCTCCCAGCTCTCCCGGAGTTTTGCTGTTTTGAAACATAGTTTCAATGTAGCCCAGGTTAACTTCAAACTTACTAGGTAGGCAAGGATAACCTTGAGCTCCTGATCCTCTTGTCCCCACCTTCTGAGTTGGGATGACCTTGAGGTCAAGGGGGACAGACATGGGCATATTTGGCAGGTTCAGCTTGTCACACTGACCCTTCTCCACACATCAAAGAACCGGAACTGTTCCCACATGGCCACATGTGGGCACTTGGAGCATCCCAGGGGGAAGCCTTGCACTGGGTATAAAGCAGACTCAGAAGGCAGGCCTCTATGAATAATATCAGGGTAGCTCAGCTGCTAGGAAGGGACACACAGACACAGCCATGTAAAATTTATTAAGGCAATATTGAGCCCCAGGATTTGAGGAACAGTGGACTGGGCCCTCAGTCGCTTTTTCATCTGAAACAATTGCAGTATCCCAGCCGTCTATCCTGTCAGAGTTGTTGGGTTCTTAGATCAGGTATCAGGGTCTGTTAGAAAAGCTCTTGCTATTGGGGGCCACGATGTAAGAAAGAAACCAGAGTGGAATATCACTATGCCTGATTTACTTCAGGTTAATCAAGTAAGGTCTTACGTAGCTTAGACTATCATTGAATTTGCTAGCTAGCAGCGGGCTTTGAACTTGTGACCCTCCTGCCTTTATACCACAGTGCTGCCAGAGGATGATGGGCTTGTGCTATCACTACTCATTACCCTCATTTTTTAGGGAAAAAATTTTTTTCTAGAACATTCTGGATCTTTTCCCCCCTGGAACACTCTAGAAAAAAAAATGCTTTAAAAGACTGATGGGAATAGGTTAAACACATGTCTCATTCAGACTCAGAGAGGGGAGGACCTCCTGTGCAGTGGGCTGCTGGGAAAAGTCATCAGGCCAGACGGATGCTGGCCCTGCTGCTTCTCCCTACTTCTCTTCAGGAGCTTTCTCTGTGATCCCAGGAGCAAAGGGGCCCACCAGCCACATGGCTGGAGTGTTCTGGGCCACGTACTCCACAGTGTGGTCAAGGGCCTCCCGGGCTCTGGCTATGTGGTCCCGAGTTTGGGCAAGAACACTAGCTGTGAGGTCCTGGAAGGAGTGAATGCCGGAGAAGGTGGCCTGAAGGTCATCCACCTGGCTTCGAGCCTGCTGGGCCTGCTCCCTGATGTGGCTGGGCAGGCCCTGGATGCTGGCCCCCAGGGCCACACACATGCTCTGCAGCTGCTGGGCGACATCCCTGAACATGCTGAGTGCCCGGGCCTCCACCTGCTGGAAGGGGGAGATTGGGGTGGGGTGGGAGGTGTTGAGGGCCAATGGGTGCAGAGCCCATCTTGGAGGACAGGAATTTGGCTCCCTGAGTTTGGAACTAGAAGACAGACTCCCATAACTTTTTCAAAATAGTTAAGATTTACAGAGACACTGGAAGATGCCTGGAACCTAGACTTATCAGAGACAAAAGCCACTGGGGCAGGGCGGGGGAGGAGGAGGGGCGGCGGTGGCGCACGCCTTTAATCCCAGCACTTGGGAGGCAGAGGCAGGCAGATTTCTGAGTTCGAGGCCAGCCTGATCTACAAAGTGAGTTCCAAGACAGCCAGGGCTACACAGAGAAACCCTGTCTCAAAAAACCAAACCAAACAAAACAAAACAAAACAACCCCCAAATCAAACCACAATATGGCCACTAGTAGGCCAGACAGCTGTGATCCTAAAGCCAAGCCAAACCACCCCTTTACCCCAGTAATACTAATTAAAAATTCAAAAATTAAAAACCAACGCAAAAACAAAATAGAATCCTGTCATGGATTCTGTTGTTGGCCCCCGGGACAGGAAGCATAATTTATAACAGGGCACGGACATTCACAGGGGACTGGGAGGGGGGCAGCGAGGACGGGGGGGGGGCAGCGAGTACCTCTGGCTTAGCTGGGCCCTTTTCAGCATCCTGTGGGGTCTTCTGGTTCCAGCTGAGCCACATCTGGTGCAGCTTCTCCTGCCCCTCCCCCAGCCTCTGGTCCACACCCTGTTTCACTGATTCCATCTACAGCAGAGAAAGGGCCTATCAGAGGGAGCCCGTGTCCCAGACACTGGGTTCCAGCTGGACACAGCAGGGATGGAGATGTTCTTCATTTACATTTTTTTTTCTTTTCAGGCTAGCCTGGAATTCACTGTGTAGACCGCTCAGGCTGGCCTCTGCCTGAGTGAGAGGCATATACCAAGGAAGCACACACTTATTTTTCCCCTTGGGTAGTGCTGAGGATAGACCTTGCTCTATCACCCAACCACCATCAGCTTCACATGAATAAGCTGGAATACTATTCATGGGCCTTACCTGCTCTTGCTGGCCTAGGGACCCAGCGACAAGCACCCCTATCCAGCCTGGGAGAGAAGAAGGCCCAAGCCTCACATGCCCTGGAACTTCGTTACACCCTGAGCTGACTCATACTCTTATAGTGTGGAGGGAGCTAGTCCAGCTCACCTGCCACTGGGTGAGATCTCGGCTCAGTCAAGAGGGGAGCTGCAGGACGGAGGCCCCAGCCGTGGCCACCAGGGAGACTCACCAGGCTGAGCACATGTGTGAGCTGCTGCAGTGCCTCCTGTGCACTCTGCCTGACGTTACGCAGCTTGCCAAGTGAGTGCTCGTAGGCGTGATTGCGCAGCCTCTCGGATAGCGAGCCCAGCCGGACAAAGTAGTTCTGCTCCTGTCTCTGCTGTTGCAGTGAGGCCATGTCTGAGTCCTCCAGGGATGTGGCAATCAGGGCTGCAGATACAGAGGGAGAGAGTGCTCACACTACCCAGTCCATGCAGGGACAGAG
>JADRCD010178299.1:0-11708 GCA_019843815.1 Montemys delectorum
TTCTCAGTATCCAAGAAAATTCTGCAAAATTACCATATAATAACCACAAAGCAAGCCTCAACAGATACAAAAGTTTGAGATAAACCCCTTGAATCCTATCAAATCACCATGGATTAAAGCTGGACTTAATAACAATAGGAAAAAAAAAATAGAAAGCCAACGTACTCATGGAAACTGAACAACACTCTACTAAATGATCACTGGGTCAGGGCAAAAGTAAAGAAAAATTATAGACTTGTGAGAATATTATACAGATGAGGGCATAACATATTCAGACTGGAAACACATGAAAGCTGTGCATAGCATTAAGTGCCTTCATAGCAAAATTGGAGAATTCTTATACTAACAAAATAAAAAAATATACTTGAAGGCTCAAGAAGAAGAAGAAGAAGAAGAAGAAGAAGAAGAAGAAGAAGAAGAAGAAGAAGAAGAAGAAGAAGAAGAAGAAGAACAACAACAACAACAACAACAACAACAACAACAACAACAACCACAACAACAAGAACAAGAAGGAGGAGGAGGAGGAGGAGGAGCACCCAAAAAGAGTAGAAGGCTGGCAGGTAGGCAGCTAATAAACAAACTCAGGGCTGAAATCAATCAGTAACAAAGAGAAAAATATAGAGAACAAACAATATCAAAAGCTGATTCTTTGAGGAAAACTAAAAAAACAAGCAATCAAGCAAAATTACAAGATAGACAAACCCTAGACAAACTAACAAAAAGGCAGACAGACAGTACCCAAATTAACAACATCAAATGAGAGGCCTAAAAACAGATATTGAGGAAATTCAAAGAATCATTAAGTCTTATTTCAAAAGCCTGTTCTCCACAAAATTGGAAAATCTAAATGGAATGGATTATGTTACAGATAAACACCAATTATGAAAGTTAAATCAACATCAAATAAACTATCTAAGTAATCATATAATCCCTAAGGTAATAGAAGCAGTTATTAAAAGTCTCCCAACAATAACAGAAAACCCTGGGCCAGATGGTTTTAATGTATAATTGTACCAAGCTTTCAAAGAGGAACTACTATCATTAATCCTCAAACAATTACATAAAATAAAAACTGAAGGCAGATTGCCAAATCATTCTATGAGGACACTGTTACCTTGATATCTGAACCACACAAATACTTGGAAAAGAGAATTTTAGACTAATCTCTCTCATGAACATTGATACAAAACTATTCAATAAAATATTTGAAAACTAAATCCAATAATACATCAAAGATATCATCCATCATGATCAATTTGATTCATCCAAGGGATCCAGGAATGATTCAATGTATCAAAATCTATCAATAGAATTCACTATGTAAACAAACTGAAAAGAAAAATAGCACAGGTTTATCTCATTTGATGTTCAGAAAGACTTGATAAATCCAATACGATTTCATGTTAACAGTCTTAGAGAGCTAAGGGATGCAAGGTGCAAATCTAAACATAATAAAGGCATAGATAGCAAGACAATAATTAACATAAAATTAAATGGGGGTAAATGGATGTGGTATAATGTGTGAAAGGATGAGGAGAGAGGTATCGGGGGAGGATCATCATGAAGGGATCCTAGGAGGAGAATGCAGGCTTGTATTTGAGATGTAAAGTGAATAAATAAATTATTTAGATAATTTAAAATACATAATTGGAAGACAACTTCCACTGCTATGGAATAGAGTAGGGGTAATGTGATCAAAGTTAAGTTTTCTCTTAATCTTAGTCCAACCCCCATTACAACTACAGTTTAGATTAGATCAGGATGAACCCCAATTATCACTATGAAATTTACAAATATTAATTATTGATATACTTGTTGTTAAGTTGAGGTCCTCAATCTCAAGCAATTATTACCAAAGAAAACAGGAAATAATTTATTTCTGTGGTTAGAAATTTAGTCTGAAAGAAAAAAGAAATTTAATCTGATACTCAAACTTCATTCAACCATGTAAATAACACAAGGTAAGCTTGTCACCAATATAGAGATGTGAAGCAAAGGAATTAGTGAATTTTTAATGGTAAGGAGGTGAAATTGGTGGAAGCAGAGAGAGGCAGACACACAGTCATGGGCACTGGTTTGAAGAAAATGCTTCTGCAACTCTGAAGCAGGTCCAGTGTCAGAACAATAGTCATTGTTCAGAGCCCATTTCCTCTGGGAGCTCATAAAAAGCCTGTATTCTATCTGCAGCCTAAGATCTAAACTGAGAAATGACCCAATATTTTGAATCCAGCAGGGTCCTTGTTGTCTCAAGTTTTTTTTTTTTTTTTAAATTTAAGAGTTAGGAATGGTGTTAATATCAAAGGCCCATTGAATTCAACCAAATTTGGAATAAAGAATGATAAGAAGAAAAAGTTTATCAAATTTGTACTTTTTGCTAATGTTCACTTATCAGTAAGTGTAGCATGTAAGTATATATATGTGTGTATATATGTATATATATACTTACATGCTACGTCTGGCTATTCCTCAGAAATGCTGGTCTTGCCACACACATGGGGAGCCATAAGCGATGGTCTTCCCAGGTTTCTGTGGTTAACTTGGTCCACACTCTCAAGCCATCTGTCCCCTGTAGCTAGCCTGCCAAGACTGGCTACCACTGACTCTAGACCTCTAACCCCATAAAATGAAAACTCCAGGAGCTTGTAATTTACCACCCAAATTTATAACAGTACTTCTTCAGCCTACAAAATGCCCAAACAAAGAACTCAAAACTCAATTGCTATAGATACAAACTGCACACCAAGATTGGACAGATATGCTCTATATTATTCAATCATCTAGATAAGAAATCCCTAGTTACTTACGGCTCCTAGGACCACTTAGTACTGGCTCATCATCCACTCCTATAGTTTCCATCTTGTCTCATCCTCATCTCCCTCCCCTTCCCCTTTTTCCTCCCCCTTCTCTATGTTGCCTCTCTAAAAGTGCCTTTCCTTCCACTGCCCAATCACATGCTCTAGTCTTATCTGATTAATTAAGATTTCACTTGACCTGACCTGAGTAAGGCACTCTTTTTGAGGAGGCAGAAAAAAAAAAAAAAAAAAGACAGCAATCCACAAGTGAATACATATGTTGCATGTATTTTGAAGTCTGGTTTACCTCACTTAGGATGATATTTTCTAGTTCCAACTATTTGCCGGCAAAATTTATGACAAGAGAGAAGTCCAGAGGGCCAGGAGAGTGAATGGAAAATATATAGCTTCTGGAGTTGGAGGTGTGTGTACTGGGTACACATTTAGGTATAAACAACTCAGGAATGAAAGTTTCAAAATATAAAAGGAAGAAGTAGACAAGACAACAAAGTGTAGATAAAGAAACAGGAATCTAACAGTAAACCTTAGGTGAAATGTAGAAGAGTGGGGAGACAGAACCTGAAGAGATCACCTCTGGTAGATAGACAAGGCTTGCAGTGGAAGAATGAGGTCATCATCCGACTTTCAAAAATTTTGACTCAGACTTGTTCCTGTCTAAAAGAAATGCAGGGACGAAAATGAAACACAGACTAAAGGAAAGATCATCAAGTGACCAGCCCAAATTGGTATCCATACCATGGGCAGGCACCAAAGCTGGACACTATTCCTAATTCTATATGGTACTTGCAGACAGGAACCTAGCATGGTTGTCCACTGGGAGCCTTTACCAGTAGTGAAGACAGATACACATATCAACCACTGGACTGAGGTTGAGGCCCCCTACAGAAGAATTAGGGGAAGGATTGAAGGAGCTGAAAGGTATGGTAACCCCATAGGATGGCCAACAGTTTCAACTAATCCAGACTCCCAGGAGTTCCCAGGGACTATGCTACCAACCAAAGAGAATAAGTGGGCTAGTCCTAGGACACCAGCACATATGTAGCAGAGGACTGCCTTGTCTGGGCTCAGTGGGAGATGATGTGCCTAATCCTGTAGAATTGATGCCACGTGGAAGGAGGTTGACCCTCCAGGGTTTGGGTGATTGAGTGGAGAAGGAAGAACTCCCTCTCAAAGGGAAAGGGGAGTGGGAATGGCAGGAAGAACTCTAGGAGAGGGGACTGTAAGAGTGGGCAACATTTGGAATGCAAATAAATAAAATAATTAAAAAAGTCTATCTAAATATAGCCATTTAATAATTGTAGAAGGAACCTTGCTCTAATTATTTCTGTAAAACAGCTAAAATATTATTTTCCCAAAGTTCCTGTGATGATTTTCAAAGAATTACTAAATGAAAAACATTAGAAACCTGTAAAAAGACTGTTCCTAGAGTTAATTTTAACAATATCTGGCTGATTCCTTAGGAATCACAGATCAATATACTCCCAACTGAAAATCAGTAACTCCATGTACAGATTTCATTTAAACTGATTATCTCTTTTACTACTTGTTCTCACACTGCATAGCCTTGAGTAGGATTTTAGTCCTTGTATTTATTCCTATTTCTTTATTTTTGCTCTCTTAACTACCTCTTTTTTTAATATTTTGAAGTTTTCATTCCTGAGTTGTTTATACCTAAATGTGTGCCCACTCCATGGAAAGTAGCATAATAAAGCCATTTCCAATCTAATATAAAGAAGCTCAGTAGTCAATTTTCTTGACTAGATAGCTACCATTTCCTTGACACCATTATGCAAGAGGGTACATAAATGTTCTTTAAAATTCACTTATTTCAATATTCCAATTTGTTAATGTTGTTAATTATTATATATATTAAAATTAAGATATTTATCTACAGGCAAGTCTAATCTACATAGTAGAAAACAGCTAAGTATTTATCTGGCATACACACTGTGGTCAAAATGAGAAGTCAATGTTTTACAGACTATAGAAACATTCTACATCTTCATCTGTCTCTCCAAGTTTCTACAATGTCAACCACTACCCACCTACCTTTGTATGTTTTTCACTTCATTAAATGCATTAAGTATAACTTGTACTGTATTATGCTCTTGGGTATGTAATCTTCCATAGAATGTGGTCAGCATATCAAGGACAATATGCTTAAAGAAGTTGACTCTCTTTCTCCTAGTACCTATTAATTGCCAATAGTTCCTTACCTATCCACACCCTCTGAATACTCTAATAATTCTTCATGGATAAATATTTATTTCATTTTTTAAAAAATTTTAATTGTTATTTTTCTTATTTACATTTTAGATGTTATCCCCCTTCCTGGTTTCCCTTCTACAAACTCCCTATCCTGCCCCACCTCCCAGCTGCTTCTATGAGGATGCTCCTCTACCCAACCAACCACTCCTGCCTCACCACTTTAGCATTCCCCTATGCTGGGGAATCAACTCTTAACAGGCCAAAGAGACTCCGCTTCCAGTGATGGAAGATAAGGACATCACCTGCTACATGCAGCTGGAGCCATGGGTCCCTCCATGTGTATTCTTTGGTTGTTTATTTACTCCCTGGGAACCCTGGGGGGTCTGGATGGTTGATATTGTTGTTTGTCCAATGGAGTTGCAAACTCCTTCAGCTTTTTCAGTCCTTACCCTAACTCAACCATTGCTGTAAGCATCCTCACCAGTATCAGTTAAGCTCTGGCAGAGCCTTTCAAGAGACAGCTATATCAGGCTCCTGTCATCGAGCTTCCACAGTAGTATCTGAATTTGGTGACTGTATATGGAATGGATCCCCAGGTGGGGGAAGTCCCTGGGTGGCCTTTCTTTCAGTCTCTACTCCATACTTTGTCTCTTTATTTCTTCCTGTGAGTATTTTGTTCCCTTTTCTAAGTAGGACTGAAGCATCCATACTTGGATTTCCTTTTTCTCAAGCTTCATATGGTCTATAACTTGTATTGTGGGTATTTTGAACTTTTTTCTTAGTATCCACTTATCAGTGAGTACATACCATGTATGTTCTTTTGTGACTGGGTTACCTCACTCAGGATGATGTTTTTTAGTTCCATTCATTTGCCTGTGAATTTCATGAAGTCATTGTTTTTAATATCTGTGTAGTACTGCATTGTATAAATGTTCCACATTTTCTGTATCTATTCCTCTGTTGAGGGGCATCTGGGTTGTTTCCAGTTTTTGAGTATTATACATAAGGCTGCTATGAACATAGTGGAGCATATGTTCTTCTTATGTGTTGGGGCATCTTTTGGGTATATGCCCAGGAGTATTACAGCTTGGTCCTCAGGTCCAGGGTCCTAGTCCAATTTTTGGAGGGACCACCAGACTGATTTCCAGAGCGGTTATATGAGCTTGTAATACTACCAGCAATGGAGGAGTGTTCCACTTTCTCCACATCCTCTCTAGTATCTACTGTCACCTGAGTTTTTGATCTTAGTCATTAATTGCTGATCCAGGCAAAGATTCAGTAATTGTAGTAAACACAAACTTTTAATAGCCTTTTATATTCTTTGTCTCCCTGTAACACAATAGGTAATTGTTTTACTCTTTGATTCATAATATTAGCCAGATAAAGCTTACAAGTATCCCATATTGTGATGCTTTTAACACAGTACAAAGATTTGAAGGATTTCTTTCCTTCCATCAAGTCATTGTTTCAGTCTTTCCTAGGTGTCTGTTCTCTGTTCTCATACTTTCTAAATAAATTCCCCAATTATCTTTCAGTTTTGCTTTTCATCTGACATTTTAACACAATGACTCTCATCCAAATCCTCTTTACCTATATGTCTTACTAATTTGACTATAAATTCTCTATGATTGAATACTGACAACCATTTTGTCTGGGTGTTCCAATATCTAGCTCCTCAGCAATAGTTTGAAACACAGATTGTATTTCAATCCTGGTCTCCATTATCAAGCAGTTCAATACTTCTTTCAAAATCAGCTATAAGACAATCTAGCTCCCCTTGCTATATGATTTACCATCTGAAACAAGATTAGGTGATGTGACAAGTTACTAGATGTGATAAAATGGTATATTCCAGTTACTTTTTATTTTATATGTTCAAGTCTAAATTTAACTACTTTACATTAAAACCAATTTCTCAGTCCCTGTAATAATGAAAGCCAATTTTACCTATTTGTCCTTTTCAGAAATCTGAAGTCAACTTCTTTCTCCATATGTCACTATTTCTACAAATTCTAAATATAAATTGTGATCCCTGTTTATCTTTTATGATTTTAAGTCTGAATTACATAAATTAAATTCTGTCTGCATTCAGAGAGTACCTATCTTCAACATGAGAAATGTTTGTAAAGCAAAATAGATATTTTTTTTGTGAGTGGAACAAGTCATATATTGACTATCCACCTGACCATTTCTAGTATATTATGATTAAATTTATTATGATTAAGAATCCCAGATCCCTGCCACTTCTGTGCCTGAAAACTTAGGCAATAGCATTCATCACTGCCAAAGGAAATCTCCTAGCATATGTATGTGTTTATTCACAGCACATGTTCAAGTTGATGAAATAATGTATTTTTTCCTCTAACCCCAAGGTGAACAATGTAAGGTCTTCTAGAATTTCATTTAGAGTATAAATATATGCATACATTTATGAATGAAGTAATTGAGGTGACATTTTTCAGGCTTCAGAGTGAATATAATTAAGCTTAAGGAAATTTCTGTTAAAAATGAAGAATAATAGATAAGGAGAAGTCCCTGTGACATCCTAAAATATACTAGAAATCAAGTATAGCTGTCTTTTTCCAAGAAGATATTAAAAATGTTTTACATACATTTGCTACTTTTAAGTCTCTACACAATAAAATAACTTCTAACATTTTATCTTTACCAGTGTAGAAACACAGCTATATAGGTAGATCAAGGAGTTTGCCAAGAAAACACAACTATAAAACCAGAGAAGTTTAGAAGATGAAAGAGCAAACTCTAGTTTCTTTTTGTGTGTCTTATCACTAACCAACAGTGTATGTCCAGAATAGAACACAATATTTATAATACTCTAAAAAGTAATAACTACATACTAGGTAATAGACTGCTAAACAAAAATATGAGAGTTCCTAGAATTCTATTTCCCTCTGTATGACAACAGATCAATACAATCACTAACACAGCCAAGCCAAGAAACATATCCCTGAAGGTGAGGCCAGGCTAGGAGCAAGACAATCAACAAGGAAAAGAATACTGAGTGCCAAAGGTTATAAAATTTGCATTGGGAGTACATAAGGTGTAAGGACAAGAATATGATCAAGGGTGGAAGCACAGATCACAGAGGTCAAAACAGGCTGGTGAAGAACAAGAGAAATTTCATCCAAGGAAAAAATCATGAGGTGTTCCATTTTTATCTATCAAAATGATGAAAAAGGCCATTAATTTATACAGGATTTACATAGGAGTGCAGAAAACAGAGGTTTCTGTGTCTGGGAAAAAGTTGTGGGTTTAAACAGATGGTTTATTTAAGGACTTTAATTAGTGTTTAAGCTAATATTTCCTTGGGTTTAGAAGCTTTCCTCATTGGAAAATCTCTATAAGCATTTCCCCAGAAAATTAGAGAAATTTTACAAGAGTGTAGAGTGCATCTCTCCTGGAGATGCTGAGTAGACTGTTATATATCTAGAAAAAATGGGAATAATTTTTGCATTTATAAAGTTGTGCAATCTTAAGTTAGCTACCATCTGTAAAAAGTAGGCAAAAAATATAATTAAAATATAATTTAAAAAGCTGTTATGCACTAAGCCTAGCTTAATTTTTAATTTTTTTTTGTTGCTGTTGTTTTTTGAGACAGGGTTTCTCTGTGTAGTCCTGGCCATCCTGGAACTCACTCTGGAGACCAGGCTGGCCTTGAACTCAGAAATCTACCTGCTTCTGCCTCTGCTTAATTGTTTTTTTGTTTTTTGTTTTTGTTTTTGTTTTTTTTAGTAACAAGGACACATTCATTTGTTAACAGAGTTTCTACTTCATGCCTAGCAAAGGAGTTGAATAATTCACTGATATTTTTCAATATCAGATAGTCATCATTCTTGGAAAATCAATTTCAATTAAAGATAGATATTCCACTTATAGACACATCAGTCCATGCATCTGACTTCAGGACAGGATATTTGGAAGATGTGTTAGAGAGAGTTTCTTGTTTCCTAAAGAATGTGGTACAATATCAAAGTAATACAGTATTGTCACACTGTAAATGGGTAGAGTCTCAAAATTCAATGCTTCATTTATTCTTTCATATTTCTTTAACAGCTTGAGTAACTGAAATATTTATTGGAAAGAGTCTCATTTTTTTATAGCAAGACTTAGTTCAATTATACAGTAATATCCATTAGTACAATTCTGAAGAAAAACTGGAATAGGAAAAGAGTCCTAACATTCTGAGTCTCTAAACCTCAAATATAGGAACCTAATAAGGAGCAGCTAAGACTTAAATAAGACAACCACTCCTACTCAGAGATTGTCAAATAAGCAAAGGCATCCATTTCTACAGAAATTCTCAACCCCACCATTAGAAGCAAGCAAATAATGTTTATGTAAATATAGTTATATAACACCTTAGAATTGATTATGAAAAGATTTAAAAAATATGTTTATACAAATGGTGTTTTTAGTGATTTATCATCAGATATTCTGTACTTGACCTTGCCAGGGAAACTGAGTGTTACAATTGAATGAACTGTTTGTCTTCTTGTATGATTATGACAGGATTCTGCGGAAATCTTCAATCTCTCTAACAGCAACTCATCTTGTTGTTATGTGGGTATACATTACTTGTAACAGCTCCCTTTTCACTGGTCCTTGAATCCAGTGTGAAGGCTTTGGTGTCTATACAGTTAATTTTATCAGTATGAATGTTAACTTTTTTCATCTTTTAAGACTGAGTACAAGCTAGTACATTCTGATGAGGAACAGTGGCTGAGGCTTCCTGTTTATTACTATGAATATTACTAAGCTGGATCCCCTTGTGCATTTCATGACAAGCTCTTCCAAGTAAATGAACAAACAATTCATCAAGACAAACCACAGACTTTCTAAGGCAGGACTAGCCGGGAGGCACAGGACTCAGAAGTCTCAAGGCTGCATGGACAAGATTCTCTAAGCTTCCAAGTGACAGAGGTGAATCTGCAGCTCTCTCTGTCTCTTCCCTGCAAGCAGAGAGACTGCCCTCAGGGGGTGCTTTAACACAGGGACTCAGCCATCTGCACCTAGGATTTACCAGAGGAGAGCTGATCTCCCAGAAGAACTGACATCAGCTTACAGACCCATAGGAGGAACAAACTCTAGTCAGAGACAGCAAGAACATCTAACACCAGAGATCAACAGATGGTGAAAGGCAAACTCAAGAATCTTACCAACAGAAACCAAGACTACTTGGCTTCGTCAGAACCTAGTACTCCCACCACAGCAAGTCCTGGCTATCCCAAAACACTGGATTTGGATCTAAAATCAAATCTCACGATGATGCTAGAGGAATTTAAGAAGGACATGAATAACTCCCTTAAAGAAATACAGGAGAACACAGGTAAAGAGCTACAAGCCCTTAAAGAGGAAACAAAAAAACAATCCCATAAAGAGTTACAGGAGATCACAAGTAAACAGGTAGAAGCCCTTAAAGAGAAACCACAACAATCCCTTAAGAAATTACAGGAAAACACAAACATACATGTGAAGGAATTGAGCAAAACCATACAGCACCTAAAAATGAAAGTAGAAACAATTAAGAAATCACAAAGACAGACAATTCTGGAGTTAGAAATTTTAGGAAAGAAATCAGGAAACATAGATGCAAGTATCACCAACAAAATACAAGAGATAGAAGAGAGAATCTCAGGGGCAGAAGATACCAGCGAAAACATTGACAAAACAGTAAAAGAAAATGGAAAATGCAAAAAGATCCTAACCCAAACATCCAGATAATCCAGGACAAAATGAGAAGACCAAACCTAAGGATAATATGTATGGAAGAGAGTGAAGACCTAGAACTTAAAGGACCAGTAAATATCTTCAACAAAATTATAGAAGAAAACTTCCCTAACCTAAAGAAAGAGGTGCCTATGAACATACAAGAAGCCTCTAGAACTCCAAATAGACTGGACTAGAAAAGAAATTCCTCCCACCACATAATAGTGCCAAATGCACACCAAATGCACAAAACAAAGAAAGAATACTAAAAGCAGTAAGGGCAAAAGGTCAAGTAACATGTAAAGGCAGGCCTATCAGAATTATACCAGACTTCTCACCAGAGACTATGAAAGCTAGAAGATCCTGGGCAAATGTCATGCCGAACCTAAGAGAACAAAAATGCAAATCGAGACTACTATACCCAGCAAAACTCTCAATCACCATAGAGGGAGAAACCAAAGTATTACATGACAAAACCAGATTCACACATTATATTTCCACAAATCCAGCCCTTTAAAGGGTAATAAATGGAAAACTTCAACAAAAGGAGGAGAACTACATCTCCAAAAAAGCAAAAATGTAGTCTTCCAACAAAACTAAAAGAAGATAGCCACATGAACATAATTCCAGCTCTAACAACAAACATAACAAGGAGCAACAATTACCTTTCCTTAATATCTATTATTATCAATGGAATCAATTCCCCAATACAAAGACATAGACTATCAGATTGGGTACATAAACAGGACTCAACATTTAGCTGCATACAGGAAACCCACCTCAGTGACAAAGACAGAAACTACCTCAGAATGAAAGGCTGGAAAACAATTCTCCAAGCCAATGGTCCCAAGAAAAAAGCTGGAGTAGCCATTCTAATATCAAATAAAATCGACTTTCACCCTGAAGTGATCAAAAAAGATAAGGAGGGACACTTCATACTCATCAAAGGTATGATCTACC
>JADRCD010178300.1:7080-17340 GCA_019843815.1 Montemys delectorum
CGGGGGGCAGGGGGGGGAGTGTGGGAAGGGTAGTGCCCAGGCTGCAGCCATCAGAGAAAACCTGGCAGCATGGCTGAGGTAGGAGAGAGGTGGACCCCACTGCAGTGGGTTTTAGCTGCCTTCCCAGAGACTTTGCCTGCCCACCCTGCCCACCGTCAGGCTGGGGCTCACTGTTCTTTTGCCCTCCTGGTACCGGCTGCCTTGGTGACTGAAGCAAGCACTGAAGAAGGGACAGATTGTAGGACACGGCACCCTATTCCCTGGAGTGCAGAGAAGAGAGGCCCAGCTTCCCGCCTCCCACTGCCAGGAAGGCCGGGGGAGGCATTAGGGGTTTGGGTTCAGACCTCAGGGTGGTCACTAGGTCCCACAGACGCTGGCCAACCCTCATCCCTCACAGAGGCTCCCAGGCTAGGGGGCACAGCAGGGGAGAGGCTGTGGGAATCCTGGGGTACCCAACCCTCTGTCCAGCTGGGGGGTCCTGGGCTTCTGCTGGGAAGAGACAGCACCCTCTACATTGTTGGGAACCCGCAGCACCCACTGAGGGTTTGGCACATCTGGGTGCTCAATAGAAGGTCTGTTTCATTACGATCAAGAGGGTTAAACAAGGATAGCCTCCGTCATTCACTTCTTACAAAAATGTTTTTTTGTTTTTTTTTTTTTTTAAATGTGTCATAATTCTTTCGATCGAGAATCTCAAAGGTATAGGAGCCGTGTGGGTCCATGGTCTGTCTCCTTACCACCCAGGTTCCTCCAGGAGACACCAGTGTGCAGTTTCTTTGCCACTCCCCACTTCTTCTGTGATTCTGAGGATCCAATCTAGAGCCTGGTCTTCACTAGGCAAGCGATCTATCACTGAGCTACGTCTCTAGCCTTCTCTTTTACTTATAAAATATTTTTTGGCTTAAGATAGGAACACACTAAGTTGCCTAGACTGCTCCTCAACTGTGTTCCTTCAGTACCCTCCTGAGTAACTGGAATCACAAGCCTAAGCCCCAGGCCTGGATGCTGCCCAGAGCTATTTCTCCCTGGACCTTTCCCTTTGCCATCCTTTGTTGCAGTTGTCAGTTAACCTTTCCTCAAATCGACACTGTAAAGGCGGTGGCCGCAATGGTGATGTGTTCCTCCATACCCGCCCCTGTTGTGGGAAATATTTTTAAAACAAAACAAAACGAAACAAAACACAAAACTCAGCATGTTCCCGAGCTTGTGTCAGCAACTCTCTGCCCCAGTGGCCTGGTCAGCCACGCACAAGTGAGCAATGGCTGGCCTGTTCTTATAGGTCGATACGTCGTTGCCAGCCCCAGGCTTCGAATCCCCCCTGGCCTTTATGGTACATCTCAGGCAAACCCAGGCTTTGCCGCCGTACCTTTTTCTCTTGAACCTGGGCGAGCCGCCATGTGAAGGAAAATGCAATACAAACTTAGTTCAGAAACAAGGGTAGCACAATCGCTGGGCACAACAACTAAAATCCTAACTTGTAAGCCTTATTAAATCTAAATCTTCTGGTGGGGAATCCTGATGGATTTGACATTGAAACTGGGAGACACTCGTAATTACATCTTGTCCTCACGCTATCCCCATCCAAAAAGACCTAACTCTCTCCTGCTTCCTCTCTTCCTAGGTCCAACCTGGAAGTCCTGCCTACTCACCCAGTGATTGGCTCCTTTATTCATTAGGAGATTGGTTCACAAGAAAAGCATTAGGCCCATCCATAAGATGCCCCAATGTTCTGGGTTTCTGAAGGAAAGACACACACACACACACACACACACACACACACACACACACAGAGCCTTACATTTTAATGTGTTTTAAACGGTTCAATGGTTGGTCCACTCCCAAACCTCTGCGTGGCTAACACATTCTCCTCCGATATTACTGAGTTATTACTTGCTAAAATCTATATTCCACCGTTGTTGCCCTAGACCCAGGCTTCCTGGAGCTGGTCTTCCATGGTGGCTCTTCCATGTTGTCTGTCTGTTTAACTGTACTTCTCAGGCATGGCTGCTACTCCTTTTCTGGGGTGGATGTTCTTTCTTTCCCTCTCTGTCTTAGTCACTTGCCCAGGCATCCTAAAGTCCTGCCTCTGTCTCCCTCCCCAACCACTGGCCACCGGCAACTTTATTTATCAATCAAAACCAACTGGGGGCAGCGACCCTCAGTATCTTATGTGTGGATGCTCATGCAATTTGGGGGACCCAATTAACACAATACAAGAGTAAGACCAAATTTACAGCATTTTCCCTTTCTGTCCATTAAAAAGGCCTTTTCCCTCAGAATACAATAAACATATTTATAACGGTTATATAAACTATAAGGTATGATATACACTAATAACTTCCAGTTCATCAATTTGTTTTTCAATTTAGGTATATTGTTCTAGCATCTATCCTAACATAAAGAGTTTCTGTTTATATACCTGAATTACAGTCTGAATTTAACCTGCATAACCATCTGAAAACCATCTTTTGAAATCTGCATCATCTTCCTCAATACTAAATAACTTGTTTGATCATGAGAGTGTAACTAGTCTTCAACCCTATCAGAAAGCTGAGAATGAGTTAAATTTTACCTGAATCTATAGGAAGCACAAAAACATACCTTTTAAAACTTAAGCGATTTGCAGAGACAGCTGACTACCTGGACAGTCTCCTATGCCTCAGAATGTTGGATTATCAGTCTTCAGCCTTCTGGCCCAGGATCATCTGACAGACCTTGAGTGAAGCAGGAACTATGAAGGTCTAGCTTACCCTGCTTGGCAGAGCTAAGCTGTTAACTATCCTGCATCGTGTATCCTTTCCTGGACAGTATCTTTTGTCTGTAGATGGATTAGGGCAGTTATTGCCACAACTGGAGCAACTCCATATGGAGGTTATGATGCTCAATGTCTTCTTTGAACCGTGAAGGGGGGTACTGTCAGGGGCAGACATGTCTCTTAGTTGAAATTCTATTAATGATGAAATGATGTTAAATGTCATATTCTATAGATTTGTGATGTTTTTGAAGATATACTTTATATAAAGTATATCTGAATTATTAACTTGACTACTCTTAGCTATTTCTAATTAAATAATATTGAAAGTCCTTTATTATAATTAAATCAGAACCTAATATAATCATGAGTTTACTATGTGGCCCTCAACTTGTACTATTTAATCATCCTAAACAGTTTGTAATAACAGCTATTAGAAGGACTGAGTCTAAGCCTTGTATTCTTAAATGAGTTACATAGGCACAATGGCTATCTAAGAGTAACAATATTAATTTCAAATTTTGTATCAAAATTTAAAGATTTATAGCAATGAAAACCTTAAACCTATATCAATATATAAATTCTGTACCAATATAAGAAATTATAACCTTAATTTTGCATCAATTATAAAGAGTTCTACCAATGTAAGATTATGGCTATACATTGCTTTGTTTAAGAATAAATTTAGCAATATGGGATACCATATATCTAGTTTTAAAAATAATATTATTTGGGCTGATGAGATGGCTCAGTAGGTAAGAGCACTGATTGTTCTTCCGAAGGTTTTGAGTTCAAATTCCAGCAACCACATGGTGTCTCACAACCACCCATAATGAGATCTGACACCCTCTTCTGATGCGTCTGAAGACAACTACAGTGAATTACACCGGAGCGAGCAGGGCCGGAGCAAGTAGGGCCGGAGCAAGTAGGGCCGGCAGAGGTCCTGAGTTCAATTCCCAGCAGCCACACACATAATAGCTCACGGCCATCTGTACAGCTACAGTGTACTCATAAACATAAAATAAATAAAATAAATCTAATAAAACAATAATATTATTCTATCCCTCTTTTGGTCTAATTAGATTTGGTCTAATGAATGCTACTTATATTATGTTAGTTTGGTCCCCCAAATTAGCTGGGAATCTGCATGTCTACACATAAGACGCTGAGGGCCCCTGCCCCAGTTGGTTTGATTGGTAAATAATGTTGCCAGCAGCCGATGGCTGGGAAGGGATACAGAAGTGGGACTTTTAGGATTCCCAGGAAAAAGGACAGAGGAAGGAGCAGGAAAAAGGGTTAGTCTCTAGGGAAGAAGTGGCTACCATGCCTGAGGGTAAAGGACAGAGAGACAGCCAACATATCAGAGATGGGAAAGAGCAGCCCTGGGGGCCCCCCAACTAGGTCTAGGACAACAACATGGAATATAAAATTTTAGTAAGTAATACCTCAGGAATATCCATGGGAGGTGTTAGCCGAGTGGAGGTTTGGGAGTGGCCCAACCGTTGAGCTGTTAAGACACATTAAACTATAAGGCTGTGTGTGTGTGTGTGTGTGTGTGGTTTCATTCAGGAACCCAGAACATTGGGGCAGGTATCGAGGAACGAGTAGCCATCACTAGGTTGATTAGAAAAGGGATTAATTGACAACTACTACAATCTTTCTCTTCTTTCTCTTCTTCCTCTTCTTTCTTCCTTCTTTCTTCTATTTTTCTCCCTCCCTTTCCTCCTCCTTCAGCTGTTCTCCCTGCTCTTTCTTTTTCCCCTTCCTACCTCTCCTTCTTCCTCTCTTCCTCCTTCTCTCCACACATCCCCTTCCTCTCCATCCCTCCCGTTTTAGAGACAAGAGTTTTTCTTCGTAGTCTAGGCAAGTTGCAATCCTGCTTCAGCCTTCTGAGCTGCTGGCTAGGCAACACCAGAACCTGCTTATGATCTTTCAAGTTTCCCCTCCCAGTTACCCCATGTTGGCAGACACAGTTCTTTCTCTGTGTTTCTCCCCACCCACCCCCAGTTCATTTAACCAATGCCTCCTGGTGGACGTTTGGGTTCTTGATTTTTTTTCCATTGTTGCTATTTTGAGATGGGATCTCACGTCGCCTATTATGGTTGATTTGAGTGCCCATTTGCCATAAACTAGAATCATCTGAATAGGGAGCAGATCCTGAAGAACTGTCCCCAGTGCCCTAACTGACGCAGGAAGACCCACCCCGATTGTGGGGAGCACCTCCTGGTGGCAGCCCAGTTTAAAAGGGCACCAGAGGGAAAGTGTCTCTCCTGTGGCTGGCATGACCTTCTCTCTCGATAAATTGCTTTATTCTGTTGCTTCTGGTTCCTTCTCTGATGTCAGACCAGTGTTCCCAGCCTTCTGTGGTGGACTAAGGAAGCTTTCAGACTGGGAGTGCTGAGGCACCCAGCTTTGAGGACTGAGCCTAGTTGCCAACCCCACAGAAAGCCACTGTGGGGTTACTTCAGCTGTGGAGGCCCAATCAGCTCTCGGGTGTGATTTGGTTGTTATTTGCTATTTTAACGTAGAGTGATTTAATAAATTCTTTAGCATAGATAAATTCGTCCCATAGGGTCTGTCCCTCCAGAGAATGCTAATTAGTACATCACTCCTGCAGGTCATGATGTAGCCAAGCATGGCTTTGAACTCCTGATCCTCCTGCCTCGACCTTCCAAATGCTGGCATCACAGTTGTGTACCACCATGCCTGGCTTGGGCCCCTCATTTTGAGGTGGGCAGTCCTGGGCTTAGAGGCTTACCTATATGGCACCCGTTCTGGTCTCTGCTCCCTCTCCAGGCTGACTAGGTGCCTTTAGGCTAGTCTGTGTGCCCGTGTGCAGGTATTAATTATAGTCCATCAGCTTATCAAGGGCAAATAACCCCGCCCCATTACTTATCTTTCCTCAACAGTCTTGGGATGGAGAGCTTGTCTCAGCATAGTGGCAAACATTCCATGTCCATCCTTGTGTCCCCACTCTGGGCTCACCTGTAGCTTTATGAAGCCAGGCTTAGCGGTGCTGGACCACTCGGGCAGGGCTATGGTGAAGATGTGCGTTCTGCTCCTGGCTAACCCTGCTACGATGCTCGCCCAGCCTTGGTCTAGTCCAGCAGTTCTTTGATCCCTTCCTGGGAAGCTGTTTGTAAGGGACAGAAACCCTCTCCAGGGTGATCATTTCCTTTTGAAAGACAGGAAAGTTGTGTCCCTTGCTGCCTGTCGTTGTGTGAGAGAGAAGGCTGCTGGTCTTTCTTGGGCCCTACTGGTCTCCCACATTCTTCTTCACTCCATCCCCAGCCTGGAAGTTTTCTCTACTCCCTTACTTCCTGCCAAGATGCCAGTCTATACCCAGAACCCAAGGATTGTAAGCGTGTGAAAAATGGGGCCAAAGGCACTTTGAAGGCTGTTTCCACGTCCCTCCTCCCGACAGACCTCTCTGCTTATTTCAACAGTAGGAGGTAGGACAAAGGCCAGGAGGGAAGAGGGAATCGTTCCTGCGTGAGCACAGGCAGACTGAGGATCCCTAAATCCTTTCCCCTGCCTGTAAACTGTCCCCTCAGTTCTGCAAAGATGGCGGGGTAGAATTCAGAACACACACACACACACACACACACACACACACACACACACACACACGCATGGCAACCCTAGACCACCCCAGCAATGCCTGCAAAGCTGCCCAGCTGCCATGGCTGGATGGAAGCCTAAGTGAGCTACGCTCTGAGCCCCAGATCCTCAGGAAGCCAGGCTCAGGTGGATGATGACGGCATTCTACGTGTCAAGGTTAGGGCTTCCTAGGTTCCTGGATGCTCTGATCGCACCATACACTCCATGTAGTCTTGTAGTAAAAGTCACGAGTCACAGCAGAGACAGATGCCTAACTGGTTACTATTCAGTCTGGTCCTACTGTCATGCTGAGCTGGCCTGCTTTGTTAAACTTCTCTATGGCTCGGAGTCAAGAAACGACCGCCTCACAAGGGCATGGTGCAGGCCAATGACAAGACCGGGGTCAGTTCCTGGACATGTTTTGATCAGCTAGGTCCCATGTCACAATCTGGGGGGTTGAGGGAAGAACAAAGCAGCCGTGTCATGACTTGGGGTCCTCAAACCTGTTGGGAGCAGCCGTCCTAGAAAGTCGGCTCTAGAATCTATGCATGGCGGGTACCTCTCAGTCGCCTGCACATGTGCTCCAGGGCTGCAGCGCTATAAGAACAGGAGCTGCACTAGACTTAGTGCTCAGATACTTTGCATCTAGCCTATAAGTTCAAGGCCACACACCCAGTGACAGCAGATACATTACCTGGACTTGTGTGCCGCTGGAGCCATGGTATATGTAGAGATCTAAACACGCCTCTGAAGCTTGGGTTACTGGGTGTTTTCGATTCTTGTTAGTCTGTCTGACTATTAACACACAGTGCGTGTGTTTACACTGTGTGTGTGTTTGTGTGTACATGTGTACACCCATGTGCAGAGAGGTCAGAGCAGGATGCCGGCTATCTTCCTCCATTCCGCATGATTGCCTTGAAGCTAAGTCTCTCGCTAAACCAGAAGCTCACCATTTGGGCTAGGCTGGCTGGCCAGCAAGCTCTTGGGACCCATCAGTCTCCACCTGACAATGCTAGAGTCACAGGCACGCATAGCCATGCCCAGTCTCTTACGTGGTTGCTGGGGATTTGAACTCAGGTCCTCAAGCTTGCCGAGTAGAGCTCTTACCCATTGAACCATCTCCTTAGCCCCACATACTTTTTGTCAGTATTGAAAAGGAGGCTGTGAAGAACAGCTGCCCTCGTTCCAGATTTTCCTCCTTAAGGAGATGTGACAGGAGAGCCTATTACTGCTCTTGTCCTAGTATGCTAGACCCCCATTCTGCCAGGGCCTCTCCCCTGTGGCTTTAAAGCTGCTTGTGTCTCTCCTGCTAGGGCACTGACGAGCACCCACCTGTCCCCCACCCATCTTGTCAGCTCTTCTTAGGTAGTGAGCCAGGCCAGGTGGTCTTTCTGTGGACTTCTGTCCCTGTAGCAATGGTTTTGAGCCTCCAGGACAGGTGCAGCTCTCCCATAGCCCACCCTGCACGTGCCCACCGGGGCACATCTGTGGGTTGGTTTATGAGGTGCTGGGGATGGAACCCAGGCCTCATGTGCCGAGAAAGGCGACTCCTCTCACACCAGACCTGTGTTTCAGAGGCCATCATAACGCATGGTTCTGATCTGTCTCCTTGGCTGTGAATCTAAGACCACAGAATGCAGGCTGAACCCCTGCTATGTCCCTGGCCTGCCTTTCCAGCACTCTTTTGGATGCTAGAGTTTCTCACTCTCATCTTTTATGACCAAGCAAGTATGTTATTTCTTCAAATATAAATCGATGTGGGTCCCATGCTTAAAATGCTGTAATATCTCTTAGTTGTTTACAGAATGAAATCAAATGCCTTGGGCCCTGCAGTCCGAACCGACATTCCTGTTATTCTCTGAAAACCAGATTTTTGGGAATCGTGATCCCTGGATTTTCACGTCTTTGGGCCCTTTCCAATCTGAGTTTCCATGTCCCCTTCCCTCCCAGTCTCCATCTGAGAAATTCCTATTCATTCTGCAAAGCCCAGCTCAAAGCCTCCTTTTCATGTCTGCAAGACCTACGAGAAACAAACCCAGCTCCCGGCAAGTCGGCAACGACAGTGAGATTAGAGATACTTGTTAGTGCTTATTCCAAACAAAAACTTCAGTATTTCAGTACATTTAGCCCCTAGCCCCAGGAGGAGGCCTCAACCCACCCCTCCTTTGAGTACAAGGAAGCAAAAGGCTGAGTGTCACACTAGTTAGGAACTGTCACTTATATGGAACCTAACAAGAGTGCACTGAACCCAGGAGGGCTGCCTGAGTCCCTGCTGTCTCTGATGTCCTAATAAACATGTACAGAATAAATACATGGTAATACAGCTGTCAGCTAGGCCCAGTGTGCACTATAAGCCCTGCTGCCTGGTGGTCTCTCCCACCCATCTTTTACACACCTCTCATGTCACCTGCTCTGTGGTTCTTCTGAATCAGAAGATCTATCCTCTCTTCAGCAGGAATCACCAACCCTTGCCCACCCCTCCCTCTCACGGCCACAGCCTCTTTTCGGGGTGCTTCTCTTTCCTTTGGCCTGTTTGTCCAGCTCTGCTGTCCCGATTGGTCTCCAGCAGAGCCCGCCCTCTGACCTTGAGTGCCAAAGGGCCATGTTCTGACCCAGGTCACAGTGCTCTCTGTCTGAGGCTGTGAGCTTTCCCATGACTGTGCTGCCTGAAGGGTTGGCTCCAGTTAGGGCAAAGAGGAAACCAGGAATGTCGGGTGAGGGCAGGCCACAGCAAGTTCAGGCTGCCTGCAGGTCAGGCTCCTGCTCCTCCTTCAAGCTCCAGGCTCACAATGGCCATGGCAGAGCTTGGAGCAGGTGACACTGGGTGGGTGAGCTGGGACAAAGGGGAGAGATCATAGTCACTTTGTGGAGGTCACAGCTGCCCCATGTCTAGGTTTGGTAGCTAGAGAGTAGAGCCTGTTAATCCCACGGGTAGAATAAGACTACTACCACAATTCTGAGCCAAATTTGAAGTGAGTTTTAATTAAATACTGGCCAGGTGGGTGGGCTCTGGCCAGGTCCATACCCAGGTTCCCAGGAAATAGCCACAAGTCATGTTTTGCAGAGGCTTAACTAGGCGAGACCCATAATTCACCGATTTTCCCATCAGGTCCAATCAGAAGCAAGCATGAATCCTATTTCCTGTCCATGTAACCCCTGCCCACGCATGATCAAGCACATCCGGTGCAGAAGGGTCAAAATAAACATAGGTCAAACAGGAACTTAATTGTCTTTACTGCAAACAGAACACTTAACCCACAAGGAATATTCTTCCTGTTTTGGGCTCACAAGCCACCGTCCTATTCATTATGTCGCATCTTGCCTCTTCCAGAAAGGTGACCCTCCTGAGCCGACCTTTGTTCCCAGCCTTGCGAGGGGCTGGTCCTGAACTGCTGACCTCCTCCATCTTTAGAATGGCAGTCCCTGGAGGCTCCTGTGTGTCTCTTGAGGGCAGGAGTGGTGGGAGGAAGAGCTCTGCCAGCTTCACTCCTTTACCTCAGGCTGGGTCCAGGGAGTGTAGCAAGGGCCCCATGAAGCAAGCCGATCTCCAAGCATGGGCTGGACAGATGGGCTAGGACAATCTGAGGGCGCCGAGACAGCGGCTGCCTGGCGGAGGGTAAGAGCGAAAGGTCAATCCTTTCTCCAGTTGCGCTGGCAAGAACTGTGAAGGAATCCAGAGCATTGTTAGGGAGCATCCCTGCCAAGAGACACCATGTTTCCCTCTCGGTGTTTACACAGGCCTTGGCTCTGACAAGAGACAGCCCGGCCAGGAACGATCTGGCCCCAGGCTGTGAGCTGGGCACAAGGGTTCCCCTTCCAGCCACCCCTTCTCTACAGCGAGTACCCTCGCTCGCCAGGCCATAAGAGGTTATTCTGGGCTTCCTTTTTTTTTTTTTTTTTTTTTTTTT